>OX104115.1:87628259-87940955 GCA_944474755.1 Limnoperna fortunei
AAGCTAACAAACAATACATCAAAGTGTTTGGAGAGGTGTAATTAGCTACTTGCTCTTGTGTAGGAGGGATGTGGGTAGCTACTTTATCTTTTGTAGGACTAGCAGGGGTGTAGGTTGCTACTAAATGTAGCTTTTTTATAGGAGGGTGTGGGTAGCTACTTCTCTTGTGTAGGAGGGTGAGGGACCAGGGTAAATACTTTCTCTTGTAGGACTAGCAGGGGTGTAGGTTGCTACTAAATGTAGCTTTTTTATAGGAGGGTGTGGGTAGCTACTTCTCTTGTGTAGGAGGGTGAGGGACCAGGGTAGATACTTTCTCTTGTAGGACTAGGAGGGGTGTAGGTTGCTACTAGCTCTAGATCTTTTGAAGGAGGGAGTGGGTAGCTACATGTACTTCCTCCTTTGTATGAGGGATGTAAGTAGCTAGTTGCTCTTAGGTACAAGGGTTGTGGGTAGCAAATAGCCCATGTGTAGAGGAGGTGTAGATAGCTACTTGCTCTTATGTAGGAGGAATATGAGAATGTACAGAAGTAACAATATTCTTACACAGTATATTACTAGTACATATACATGTAAAGACATACATGTAGATTGATCACATAAATTCTCAGAGGTATAATTTTGATATCTACTTGTACATAATATTTATAGATTAACCAATACATGTATATATATTAGTCATCACTGCTTAGTAATGACTAGAGTTGTCTCCCATGCTGATGATAAAAACTCATCAAATAATAAAGACACAGCAATTTATTGAATACAAAGATACTAGTAGTGGGAACATGATTAATTATATTAACTGTAACACAATTGTTAATAGAGATTTGTATACATATACTAGTACCAGCAGTGGAAAGCATCATAATATCAATAAAAATCTTAAACTAAATTAACTTTTTATGACAATGTATCAATATTTACATTTCCATCTTGTTTTGGAGAGAATAAACATAGAATTTGCCTGTTGTCTGTTTTAAAATTAATTATCTATAAAAATATGAAATAAAAAACAAAACAGATAAAGCCCGGACAAAAAGAAAAAATACAAAAACACCCAAAACATTAACAAATAAATAAATAGCTAAAAGCACCCAAAATTAAGCTATTGTTTTAAAAATGTTTCCAAATGGAAAGCAACTACATGTACAAGAGGAACTAAATGTCATAATTGTCCTACCAGTAATTAAAAAGGATATTTTTATGATTTTTTCAAATTAAATACTCAGTTATATGGTAAAAAACCATGACATGTAATACTGGTAATTAAGTTTATTGATACACAGTGTGGTACAGCATCATGAGTATTTTCATTTATAATTGATCTATCAAAATAAAATTAACCATTGTCAACATCATGTATAAACAACACTAGATATGTAATTGTAACAGAGGCCTATCTGTGTTCTAGCAGGTAGGAGGTATATAGCCGGTCATAATCTGAGCTAAATTAGCACTCTTTTACACAGTCAATCATAGATCTGATAATGCTCTGTAGAAATCTGTCACAGATTTCAAAGTTGCTATACTAGTAATTGAAGGAAATAAAATAGAACACCATTCACCAAGGAAACTGTCATCAAATAAGACAAATCACAAACCAAAGTCCAAGAAACCAGGAAATTCTAGAATCAACAGCCAAAATATAGCAACTACATCAATGCACCTGACTAGGTACAGGCATTTCTAAAGAAATGGTGGGTTAACTCAGATTTTATGGCAGGCCAAACCTCCCGCATCCATTACTATAGTATGTGAGTTGGTCTGTTGATAGAAATAGATGGTATCATATACCAATATGTCATAAATAAGTGTATCTAATAACTATCGCAGCACAATCACTTTGTACTGATTTCAAAAATTGGGAAAACTAACTGCAATCATATTTTAAAGAATATTCCACAAGGAAATACATGTAGTATCTCTATAAAACTTAAACGGCCCTTTTTTATTTTGTCATATGATATTAAGAAACCTTACATATGAGGACTTATAAGTTGATGCAAGTTTAACACACTATTAAGTATTGAACAGATACATTTAAACATCTGATCATATACCAGTACTTTTCAACATCACACATATTTATCAAATAATTCATGATACTGCACAGCAGTCATTTAACACATTAAAGCCCAAAGTATCATGAATTATTTGATATATTATACTTTAAATCACACCATTCTATAGCTCCAAAACATATACAATTTTTTGTTTGTCTGAATAGCGTTTTAAACCAATTATTCAACTGTATCTTGGTGTCTATTTTTTTTTTTTTTTTTTTGGGGGGGGGGGGGGGGGGCGGGGGGGGGGGGGGTGGGGGAAGCCGGAGTATCCTAAAGAAAACCCCAAACTTGGTAAGACTTCAATTGAATCCCACCATAAAAATTATGCACTGCATTTGACTATCGCAAGATACATAGAGTTCACACGGCTCGCATTTTGACTGTGTCCACTGTGGGGTTAACCAGTGGCTGCCACCCAGTGCTAAATTCTTTTATTTACATGTGAAATAATGCATTTTTAGTGGGGGGTTCAAATGGAAGTCTTTCCCCGAACTTCGGTAGGAAACCTGGCAATCCTTGTCAATAAAGTTTGGAGTGGAATACACCTTGACAACATTGAGACTCAAACCCACAACCTCAGTGTTGCCAGACCATGTGTTCAATAGTAGATGATTAACTAATATTGTACGAAAGTAAATACCAAGACAAATAGGGAAAGGAAATGTGTAAAGTATAATATGTACTAGTAACATAGTAAAAGAAATTTAATACAGTTTGCAAACTTCAAACATGCATGCAAGGTAGGCAGTGCATACAAGTTAAAAAAGAAAGGGTGGCACCACATTATGATGAGAAATATAAATACATTAATGAGTCTACTCCACTGACTGTTTCTTCAGCTAAGTTGGTAGAGAAGTGTAACGCAAATAGAGATGTCATAAGTCTGAGATTTGCATTAAACATTGCAGTGGAAGATTTATACACTAAAATAGGGGGTACTGCCGCATAGCTGCTGAAACGAACTTTAGGTCCTTAGAAAGTTTTTTTGATTTGGCGATGGTCCGCCACATCAAAAATTGCTAAAGGACCTAAAGAGCCTACAGTTCCGCTGCTTAGCACTGCATGGATCTGACATGGATAGACAACAATATTTGTGAACGAACAAATTTGGTTTAACTAACTTATACATTCAAGACAATTTAAACCAATTTCATTTTGCAAATACTTTAGAAAGCTTACATTGATCATGTCAATACACAATTATGCCGCTTCCCATGATGAATTTTGACAGCTGATTGATGCATGGAAGTTGGCGATTTAAATGCGACTAATAACCAAAACGTGCAGGGAAAGGCACGTTGAATATTCGTACAATTAAATGCAAGTTGGTATTTATATTTTTTCTCTTTTCACATAGAACATGGAACAAAGAGAACTTTATTGGATTCGGCATGGTAATAACAAATAAACATACCGAATATACACAGTAAAAACAAAACAATAGGTAATATGTACAGTACACTTAAACGATGGCATGCACAGCAATAAATAAGAAAGCCGCATAAAAAAAGTTACAAAGAAAGCCCTGCATGGAAAGCAATAAAAAGCGGAAAAATTAAAGAAATAAAAAGAAAAAGAGACGCATGTACAGCAAAAAAAAATATGAAAAACAGTACTACTGTACGGAAGCTTATTCGGACAGGCACTTTGTTGGAAAAAAAATTTTGTATTGCGTTTAAACGCAAAATATTGCGAGTAAACGCAATAACTATTGCGATTAAATACAATACTTTGCGATTAAACGCAAAACTTGTTCCGATTAAACGCAATACTTTGCGTGCGTTTAAACGGAAATCTTTGCGAATAAAATCAATCATTGTTTTTAATCGCAATCTTTTGCGTTTAAAAGCAATAAAATATGTGACCCGAATAAGCTTCCGTACTACTGCACATAATAAAATTGATAAAAAGTAAACACCCTTATTTAATTCAAGTTAGAAACTAAGTTTAAAGCACTTAAGCAGTTAGCAATACATAAAATCAACTAAAACTTTATATGCCAAAGTTAGGAATAAGTAATGGTAAAAAAACAACATAAACTTGCTATCTACTGGCATGCACTACTTTCCAGGACTGATTCAAGCTTTTAAATTGTGAAAATCTTATATCAGTCCGTAACAGAGGAATAATATCTATGTTATCAGGACTGTCACAAACAGACGGTGAAATCCAAAACAAAACCATACACCATGTACATTATGTGTGAAAATATAACAACTGCCAATTCATAGCATTTGTAAAGTGTTTGCAAAACTTTATCGTGTCCCGTGTCCTGACGTGTACAGCGACGTAGCTCGGTCCCTTTCGGTTCACCCCTGTGGTAAATTAACGTCAGATTCAGAAAGCTCGATTCCTCGAGAACTGCACACGATATGTAATATTTCTGTTTCTGTTTGGTCTCCTCGAACATGTCGAAAGTGTCTCACTATTAAGCATTCGTACTTACGGTTGGGAAGAATAAGCTATGTTAATCGCGCTGGGCAGGTGTTTGGTTCAAAGTTTCAAATTCTTTTTAAAATTAAAGTAAGGTTTTAGATGTAACACACTTGTCCTGCAAAGAATTTCAATCTTAAAGTGTACTAAGTACAAAAGAGTTTTTGAAAATATTTGTCAGTAGGTACCACTACCAGGTCGTTCAAGGATTTATACAGAATTACAAGACGTATTCATAGAAGACGTTCAGCTTAAGGCTTCCAACCTAGGCCATTAATTCATTATTTCTGTCACACTACTTTAACGGTTATAATCATTTGATAAATAACGCACGTGATCTAGCGGCTCGACGCTGCATACTTTCTAATAGATTTATCGTGATGGAGGTACGGATCCCATACAGCACATAAGTATTCGAGTATTGAACGGACCAACGACGTATAGGCTTAACATTACACAACTGTATATGAAGTTTCTACGAATATAAACCTATGATGTTATTCGCTCGATTACATGTTTATAATATATGTGTGCTTCACTAATATAAGGGTTCGGTCATTAAAGGGAAACTTCGCGAATAAATGAAAATTTGATATATTATTCTTCAAATAAAAAGAAACACTTTTGCTTGTTGATGTTTTATTATATTTTCAATGGTTAAGTTATTACATTGAATTTACCGTGTTAAAAATGCACTTATGGAGGTCCGCCATCTTGTCACTATCTCGTCACTAGATGGCGATACTAGAGATCCAAGTACCTTAAAGTCGCCGTATGATAATAACGTGAAACGGTCAATAACAGAAGGTTGTACTATAAGACAAGGTTGTGACAGGATTACGTTTCGTATTTATAATCTAAGCAAAAAAAAAAACGATCTATGTCCACAGCAGCAACAACTTCATGCGAATATCATTTTCCAGAATTAAATGGAGGATAGTTTAATGGTATGGTGACCTCATTTTTCATCGAATATTCGTTTCAATTTTGTCATAAATATTAATTAAATTGAAAATTCGTAATCAGATTATGCAACTTATTGAACGGAACTTTTTTTTAATACAAACGAAATCTTTGCGAAGTTGACTATTTTAGAAATAACAGTTATAAATGAAATATTTTTAAATACCCTGTTTTCACGCATCAAAATTTCACTTCACGTTTAGTACATTTATTATTATTAATAATAATGGTAACATTTATTGTGCGTGTGCGTAACACAGTTTCCAAAATTTTACATGTGTATATTTTGAGTCAACGTGTCACTTTACGTTTCATCTGACATGGCATTTAAAGGTATTCGAAATCTTATATACATCCTGTGTTCTGACACTTCGGTGTATTCAGATCATACCTGTTGTTGGCAGGAGGGGGCGTGCTGTTCTAATTTCGAAGTGTATGATTAACCTTCAATCTGATTAGCTTTTGAAAATGTCCGAATATTCATACTTCAAAGTCGGCGTCGAATGATCTAGTAATTGCAATAAACATCCTGGTTGTTTACCTGCTAATTCTGTTAATTACCCTTCAAAAACGAGTAATGATTTACCTGTAAAATTTTCACGTCCAGGTACAACTGCCGTTTCAAGACGTGCAAAATTGTCTACGGAATTTTATTTTATGTTTAAAAAAATAAATATACAAATATATCTTTTATTACAATTATTATTTAGGTAATTATCTGAGTTGATTATTTATCATATTTACTGGATAATTACATTTATCACGTCACAAACGCAGTCACGTGATAAAATACTGCAATATGGCTGCCCCCATACACAAAATTTTACCACCTTTAATTCACTCTAGAAGCGTAACGGTAAAGAATACAATAAAACATCAAAAGGCAATTATATTTCTTTTTATTTGAAAAATAACATATCAAATTTTCATTTTTTCGCGAAGTTTCCCTTTAATTATTACGCCTAAGTATGGATTTTCACCAACCTGTTCTACAATATGATGGTGTAATGATTACTCTACTATGACGTGATTTAAAGGCTTTGAGACCACAACTGTGGTAAAAAAATGATTTATCTATGAGCAACAGGCGCTGAGAAGGGCGTGTTTTAAATGGATGTTCAAATTACAAAACTGTAACTCCCACCGGAAAGCTATTGCATATGACGTATAAATCTTATAAATAGCGACACGCGCTATAACTATCCGTTGAATATATTGTGTGTTACATTGACGGAACAGCCAGTTTATGGCGGAAATGATGTTTTCTATAGGTACGAAAATATTATAAATGTACTCTAATTGTCTTTTTAGAATAGAAGTAATTCACGGAGCTTGTGATATATCATTGTTTTACCACGGGACGACCATTTATGTCGTTATTTTATCCCTCGCTATCGCTCGCTATCGCTCGGGATAAAATAACGACATAAATGGTCACCCCGTGGTAAAACAATGATAAACCACAGCCTCCGTGAATTATTTCTTAATTAAAATATTGAAGGATGTTTCTAACGATGGATTGTTATAACGCAGCAGTTTGTTGCATGAAGGTATTTGCCCATTTTCGAGTGACTAGTCACGTTGAAGATTTTAATAATCATACAAAGATTTTACAGTTCTGTATAGTAAACAATACAAATTTTTTCGGTTGGTCGTTTATATAGTATAAAAATAAAAGTGAGCCTGATACTGTACCGAAGATGAGGAAATACCGCCAATGACAACACGCTGATGTCAGTTCATAAGATAATTTCTTATCCAAACAGTTATGTTCCCATTTATTCCGTAATGTGAGTTTATAGAGAAATTTACGGTGCGGAGTGTCAAACGCCTTACCGAAATATAGAATCACAAGATCAAAGTGTTGTTTATAATCGTAGGATTTCATTATATAATGCATTGTGTTAATAAGATGGGGTTCACACGAATGACCAGGTTGTAAATGAGTAAGAATTTTTTCATCTCTTAAGACGATTCAATCTATTTTTTTTACATATAATGCGTTCAAAAGTTTGACAGCAAACATTGGTTAAAGAACTGGTCTATAATTACTTAATTGATTAGTAATTTGTGTCCTTTTAAATATGGGTGAGATGTTCGCATTTTGTCAGTCTGTTGGGACCGTGTATCAAGACTTTGTTGGAAATTGATGCTATTGTTGGTGATAGTTATATATTTAGAATATATCTTAGTGTTTATTTGGAAAGGGACTATGAGTAGTGTTTTTTACTTCATCTACATAATTGCACACATTACGTTCTTTTTAACTCAAGAACATATATCTCATATTGTTATAAACTGTTGCTGTTGTCTAAGACCGACTCCAAAATATAAGAATTTGTAAAGTTTCGTGGTGTTTTCTAAGTGCATGTGTGTCTATCCTTTTCATCATTTCTCCTTTTGTTTTTCCTTTATTTTTTCTTTACTTTTAAGATGTTTGACCAAGAGACTGTATTATGGCAATACACAAATGTGTATCCAACAACAAAACTTTGAGGTCTTTTATGGTAAATTAGTAATTTACATAGGACATTTTTTGAATTACTGTGCAGTCAAATTGTACCGAGCCTTAAGCTTGGGAATGTGGTACATTGCAGAACACTTTGGTGTTGAAGCATTAAAGAGAGAAATACAAACCTCGTTCTCGTTCGTACATGCTATTTGATTAGTTCCCCACGTAAATCTATTAATAACGCGTCGGATTACAGTCATAATAAAAAATCGGAATAATATGATTAAACATTAAGTAAAATATATGTTACAGAAAACTAGTCAAATTACATTTCAGGCGTTTTCAAATATTGGTATCAATTAGGAAATTTGCTTAGTTCATGTAGTTTTGATTTTTCTCGCTCTTAGTAGGGCTCGGCATAAACAGTACAGTCAGCTGTTTTAAGTTCCAACAGACACGAAAACGTTTACACAGATACGACCGACATGTTGACCAATTTAACTTCCCATACAAAAGACCCTTAGGTGGACATAAATACCATTATATAATGTATACAGCGCCCATACGAAACACAGTAGCATGAGATACATGTAAGTTCAAGGCTTTCTTAATCTTCAGTTATGCAATGTTTAAAGGGTAGGGACTTTAGAGGATATTTAAGACCCCGTTTACACTATGAAAAAAAATACATCGATCTTTTTTGAATCGATCTTAAAAAGACTGGTTTGCATTTACACACATTTGTGAAATAGCATGAAAGATCGATTGCAATCGATCTTTTTAAGTCCTATGCGTTTATACTGGCGTTAAATTTGACAACAAGAATCTGTTTAGCCGCCTATTTTTAATTAAATGTTCTATTAATAGAATGCACATGGGTACTTAATACATGCCACGAGTTTAATGTATGCAAACATTTTGCTAAAATGAACGAGACAGATGTATCACCGGCCTTACTTGGTATCCAAATTATGAGTTTTTTGTTCCATTGTTTTGATGTTTTATATATTCACGTGTATATTTTTGCCGCCAAACATGCGCAGTACATACGCATTTCTATAAATATGTTATCAGACTATTAAAGTACGATTCGTGCGTTTACACTACAAGAAAGATCGATTAAAAAAAGATCGATCTTTTTAAGTCTAGGTCTAAAGCAGGACTTTTTAAGTCCGGTTCTTTTTGAATCGATTCAAATAAAGATCGATCTTTATCGTTTACACTGACAAAAAGATCGATCTTTTTTGCATCGATTCAAAAAAGATCGATCTTTCCGTCTAGTGTAAACGGGGTCATACACAATTATTTTCTTTGGCTATTTCATTGCATGATTATTTATCCAGAGACATATATGGGGATGTATATTTGTAACATGACAATAAAGTGATCCGTTCTTAAATGTACAAAGAAAGATCCATTCACCCATATGACATTATTTTATAAATATTACTTAGATAAGAAACCATAAAACAGTATCTCTGAATAAATTTATTTATTCCGAGTTTAATCTTATATTTTTCTTATATTTCACCTTACATAAATTGGAACGATTTACCCTATCCATGGGAGAATGGCAAGCTTTATAGCATAACTTAGTGGGTTGGTCAAAGATCCAAGATTTAGCTGTACTACTATGTCAGGATATGAATTTCCATGCTGCAGTTGTTCGTCAGTTTTAATTTGTTCAGGAACATCATTTTGTACATGGCGATTTGTTAACTTGTTCATCCCTCTTTTTCGACGCAAAATCTGCTTGATACACATTAGGGCCATTACATCACACGTGCCACATCAAGTATTATGAAAAAGGAAATTACCGTATATGAATGAAAAATAACATTTCAAATAAGCTCGAAAATCTTATTTTGAAGCCTTTGCTTATCTGTTTTAAAGATAGTTAAGCCCCTGGCAATACACAATATAATATTTGCACATTGATCTATATTATACATTTCATCCATAAAACATTACAAGGATTTCCAGTTTTCCTACCGAAGATCGGAGGTTTTCACCGGGTACTCCGGCTTCCTCCCCAATAAAAACTTAAAGCCATGATGTAGCCAAAACATTGTTGAAAGTGGGGTTAAGGGACCGACCATTTAACTTGCAGGGGGGGGGGGGGCGCTTGGTTTTTTCCTACAAAAAATATTATGAAAATGATTTTTGATGAAAAAAATATTTTGGAAGCAGAGGGTAAGAAAAAAAATATTCTGAAGAAGGATTTCTGCTATATAAAATAATGCTAATAATGAAAAAATTATTCTGTCGCGACGCCTTAAAAAAATAAATATTTTTTCTGTGCGCGGAAAAAAATTTTCTGACCAAAACAAAAAACCAAGCCCCCCCCCCCTTCAAGTTAAATGGTGTGTCCCTAAACACTATTCAAACAAACAGCTTCCGGAGTAAACCACACTCTAAAAATAGCACTTTCTTTTCAGAAAATCTTGGTATATAGGTCATGTAGTGCATGTGACATAAAACATACTAAACACCATTAGAACAGAGCAAGTTAGCACTCAAATTTTTTCTAATATATTCACCTTTCAGAAAATCTTTCATTCATTAAAATCCATTTAGTAGGTTTTCATATACACTGAGATAAACAGGACTATTTTGTTTTTAAGTACTGTTTTCTTATATATGTTCTAAATTTGATTGGTCCCCTTAAGTGTCTTGACCCCTTGATGTGTGCGAATTGTTTTCGGATATTGTTTATTATAGTCTAGAGTATGTCGATCTGAGGTTTTATAGACCAAAGAAAGTAATATAAACTACCAAAGTTCCACCAGTGAGTAAATAAAGTTCTTTAAGCACAATGGTAACTTTAGTCCACCAAACACCAATGAGTCACTAAGGTCCCTAAGCTACAATAGGACAGTAAGGTCTCTCAAGCACCTATACGAAGTAAGGTATCCCAAGCACCATTAAGAAAGTAAGGCCCTAACCACTAGTAAGTCTGCAAAGGTACCCCAAGCACCAATGAGTGAATAAGGCCCCCCCAAAAATAATGTTCCCCTTAAGTACCTTGCAATATTGTATTCTCTTACCAAAAATTAATTACGGGGTTTGGTGGGCTTTTTTTCCATAAAATTAAAATAAAATTACCTTATGATTGTTTTAGGGGTCCTACCCAAACCAAGGGTAGAATTGGTTCTCTGTACAGCTGTTATTAAACGTTGTACCATGAAGAGACTTTGCTCATTTTTTTAAATAAAACACAAATATTTGACAGAATAAAAACAATATTAAGACACTATAAACATAAAATACTTTTAATTTAAAATGAATGTAGATATTGCACACATGTGACCAGCACACAAAATCATGTGACATGATATATATTGTATCACAATAGAGAAACATCACAGAAGATAACCTGACTGTGTCAAAGGAGAAAAACAAAAATATCTGGCTAAAGTTAAAGCAAGCTTACACATATTCTTCTTAAATCACTTTCAGTATTTCTACAACAGAAAACAGTAAAATATAAACTGTTTTCATGATGTCTTTCACAAAAGACATGCCCATTACATAATTCAGGCTCCAGAGACACTAGAATTGTTTCTCAGGAAGACAGCCAGTGCATACCAGTTCATAATTTTGCAACCATTAAATCTTATCTACACCCATTTTACTATATGATCAATACTGTGCACTGTTTACAAGATGACATGTTACTGGTTACTGTAAGACAACCAACCTAGACTTGACATAAAAATGTTAAAGGAATCAATATTAAACTGACAGCAATTTTTATTGTTTGAGTTCACAAAAAAGGAAATATATTTTTGTCAAAAGAAGAAATGGAATGGGGGTAATAAAATAAAACCAAAACTGTCAGCATACATAATACAAATGTTTCAGTACATACATTATTCATTTTTCTGTGATATGTATTTAGTTTTATCATATGGGTACAACTCTACAATCAATGACCTGTGCTTGTCATTGTCCATGTATATAGTTCCCAATCAAAACAGTATATTTCTTTAGATGTTTTTACCCATGCTGTTTATTTTGCTTTGCAATAATTTTTGAGCTTATTTGAAAGAAGAGTCTTTGAAGAAAACTGTGAAATTAAACTTTTGATTATATAGGTTGGATTAGGAGTAATTTGGTCCAGGGAAAAAAATGGACACATTTCCTGTTTTCAGAATCTTTTAGACTAAAGAACTTTCAAAAAAGTTAGGCATGGTTAAATTTTCTGATTTTTTTATATTAATTGTTCCTGATATTATACTTTTAGCCCACCAAATGCCATTGAAAATGCAAAGGAGCAATTTGTTAAAGTTGACTTTTTGTTATAATAAACTAACAGACAAAAACAATTGTTTTCTTGTTGCTTATCTATACCCATTTATGTGATGCATTATAACTTCCTGAATTTCAGATGCAATATCTGGCAATTATGGAATCCCATGTCGACAGGAACAGGTACTGGCATATGTTACTAATTACAACAAGAAGATATATAGAGTACATATTAGTTTTCAGGGTGTTAATTGTTTAATAACTAAGGGAGATAATTATAGAATTATGATTTGTATGTTGAAGAAGATATATACAGTGGGTATCTGTAATGTGTTAATTGTAAGAGTCACAAAGGGAGATAATTGTAGAATTATGATTTGTATGTTGAAGAAGATATATACAGTGGGTATCTGTTATGTGTTAATTGGAAAAGTCACAAAGGGAGATCATAAACTATAGAACTATGGTATATATAGTAGGTATTTGTTATCAGGGTGTTAATTATAAGAATCACAAAGAGGGATAATAATTACTAATAAGGAGTTAGTCTGAATCATTAAAATGCTTAAGGGGGTTCAGGACACTTACACTGAAAATAATTTGTCACTGAGTGTTCTTTAAACTTTCCATATAGTTATTACAATTTAGTAATGGACAAAAATAGGGGTTTATGAGTTAAATTTGTGTCTATTGGGAAATAACTGGTAAAAAAGTACTAAAAATTGGTATTTTTTGGCCAAAATTACCTCCCTTGTTAAAAAATTTCATTTCCATTATTTTGGACTATATTCAACTAATTTATGCAAAAACTTTTTGAAGTAATAGCATCGATATAAGACTTTCATGATTAGTTTTAATTTTATTTTTGATGAAAAAACAACTATTAATTTTACCATAAATGTGATATCTATTTTGAGATTTTCAAAAAAAAATGGCAGAGGGTGTCCTGCATCCCCTTAAACTTTCAATTCAAGCTACTGCAATTAGTGTAAAAATTAAAAATGAAATATATACATGTATTGAACAAGAAAAATCCTACTGTATATTTTTGCGTAGATTGAATTGAGTGTAAATGGTGATATACATAAGTAAATGCATGCTGATGTGCAAGAAATCCTAAGGGTTCTCCTTTAAACATGTATGATGGGATATGAACTGTGATTGTTATTGTGAAATGGATAGACGGACATCAGTTGATAAATCTAAACAGGAAAATCAGTATCTCATAGATGCCAACCCCGATTGTCTTGTGCCAGTAAAATTTTAAAAAATTCAGTAATTGAAGATCATTTTTAGTACATTTAAAATAGTCTACTGACATCTTTTGACTAAAATACAACATGTTTCTCACAAATCTGTTGAAATTAGAGTAGTAGAATCATTAAAGGGGTTCATGACAATCAGAAACATGCCTCACAATAAATTGCAGATTGGATCAAAATATTATTATAATAAAAAAAATGAGCAAACCGGAAATGATAAAAATCCGTAAAAATATAAAAAACCTGCTGCAACAGCATACTCAATGAAAAAGTCCTTACAATAATGGAAAAGTCGTTATGGCTGGCATCTATGGTATCTGGGCCTGGTTTCATAAAACATCTCACATTTGAGTATTTTGTCAACTCAAATACATGTATTAACCAATCAAATTGCCAGAAAATACTCAAAGACTTTATGAAGTATCCCCTTTAGTAGGTATTTTAATGTCTGTTCAACACATCTATATACTGCCTAATGAAATGACTCAAACAAAGACCAGTACACTTCTCTTTTCATGAAAATCGTAAAAACCCTCTTTCCTTTATCTTTGAATACTTAAGAAAAGATGCATAAAAGCAGAATGAACAACTGTACTATTATAAAAAAAACTATAGAATTAAACACTTACATAATAACAGACAAAACAATACACATGTATCACTAATATCACTCCAAAAAGACAATGTCTAAAGCAGATGTAAACATAACATGTGTATCAGTAATATCATTCCAAAAAGACAACGTCTGAAGCAGATGTAAACAATACAGGTGTTCCAGTAATATCACTCAAAAAAGACAACGTCTGAAGCAGACGTATCACTCCAAAAAGACAACAGCTGAAGCAGATGTAATGTAAAACATACAGGGAACTATGATGTGAAGGCACATTTACAATATACATATGTAAAAACACATAAATATTCAAAAAGAGTAAAATGTTATACAACCAAACTCTTTGAATACTTGAGCTCAAAATAAGTTAATACGAATTCCTAATGACCCTGTTTAAGTAAAATCATGTAGTTTTGCTTGTAAGTTTGTAACACAGTAATCAGAACGAATAATCGTACCCTCGCTTTTTTTTTGGCGAGGGTACCAATTTAGTGAATCACTCCTGGCACTTTGATGTCCAAAAGAAGTTGCATATACAATCAGATGTAGTTGATCTTGATATCTTTCGACAGTGTCTCCATTTTTTTATTGGTTTCGTGTTTAAAATCTGTAATTATTGATATGCGATGATAGTTATTGCCATTTTTAATAACCCGCTGTGCGTTGTGTATTAATTGACATTCGTGTCTCTTTTTGATTACGTTTACTACATGAAAAAAACATGGAGAAACTAGAAACTGAATGGCGTGTTGCATCTTTAATAATACATATGTAAATTTCTAGATTCTACTACTGATTGGTTGTTATATTATGCAAATCAGCATGTCTATAATAATATTACGTCACAGTATCCATAGACGGGCAAATGATCAACATAGCAACATGTGCATCCTCAAAGATGAAAAAAGAAATTACTTCAATAGAGATCGTTTACCAATAATTTTGCAATGTCTAAAGCTTCAATAACAAAAAGATGAATATTATGTTTGAATTTTGTATAAATAGATCAAAATTGGAATTTTTCATTTGCTACATTACGAGCAATAGGACTGAATTCTGCCGTTAATCCGACAAATCACAAAACTAACTTTGAATTATAATAGCAGTAAAATTCGGCCTGCAATCATAGCTAACATTGTAAACATTCTGAAGCTTACACAGTAGTACTTGAACATATTAGATTGTCATGATTTGAGAGAAAATACTTGTGCCATTTATTAGTTATAACAAATTTGTTGTGACACTCTATATATACATATATATTATATTTTATTGCACTTTCGAATTTGTTGAGGATTTTTATTGATTTATCTCCAAAATACATCTAAATCTCACAACATAAAGTGTTTCCTCACTATGAACTTTGTGTAAAGTATGTGCAAAATAAATTATATAAAAATAATTTGTCTTAACCATACATTGTTAAATGAACAATTACCATCAGTTCATACATACTTGGTTCAAAGGTTATCTCTATATTCAAACTGACCTTACAACATACAAATGATCAATACATCATTTCACCCATGGCAGTTCCAGACATATATGATGGAGGTTTTAAGTGCAGCTCTTGTATGCATTATGATCCATTTACATTTTACTTTATAATTTTGCATTTACAGATCTCAGCATATTTTCTGGATTATTTATTACTTAATACAGTCATACTTGTGGCATTTCATTGCACATTATTTCTGTGATTAGAATTTAACTATATATCCAGGTACAGAAATTTGTAAACAAGTGGGATACACATTTTACTGGTGAAAGTGAGATGTGAAGAGACACCTTTGAAACAAATAGATGTTTAATGAGGTATTTTGCATACAACCAATCTATTAATCATCTTCATCTATATTCTTAGTCATCAGTACAATCTATAGAGCAGGCAACCAGTCACCAGTACAAGCTATACAACAGGCAACCAGTCACCAGTACAATCTATAGAGCAGGCAACCAGTCACCAGTACAAGCTATACAACAGGCAACCAGTCACCAGTATAAGCTATACAACAGGCAACCAGTCACCAGTACACAGTCACCAGTACAATCTATAGAGCAGACAACAAACATTGACCAACAACTATAAGCACCAATTATATGCAAAGTCAAATACACACAGAGGGATTGGATTAGGGTTTTGAGATCACGCCTATCGTCAAGCAAGACATAATTGACAAGGATTACCAAATTGTCTTCCACACTTTATTACAGCTTCCATGATACCATGACATATCTAAACAACTGCTGAAAGTGGCATAAAACTCCATTTAAACAATCAAACAATCTTAGAGGCATTGTTTTTATGCCATATACATGACATTGTAATGGAATAAAAATGTAACAGTCAATCTGATTGGCTGTAAGGTATGTAAATCAACGACCATTAAAAAGCAGAAACATTGATGTCTGAAATATGATTGGATGTCCCTTAGTATAAATCAGTGATCAATCCCATGTACAAACACCGTCCGACCAAGGGCATTAAGTTGTCGGTGTAGGACGTAAAAAACTCCCCCAATCAAATGTACAAACACTGATGTCTGTAACATCTAAATTTACAGCCATTAATGACATTACAATACAGATAACTGCACTGTACATGTATTGATTCTTTTACCTCCTCGAATTCATCACCAGTATAACAATAAATTAGGGATTGATGTCATAAATCAATTCTATATTAAGCATTCAACTGTTTACTTTTACATAATAAATACACTGATAGCCTTAAAATTAAAGAGATTTGGCCATTTTTACAGAACAATTATTAGAAATTCTAAGTGAAAATACACATTAAATGAAGGAATATTAAAGAAATGTCAAATATCTGAGTAAGAAAATGTACATAATTTGTTTGAATTATTTTGTTCATATCTTGGATAAATGTAGAATATAAAATGTAAATGTAGAATTTAAATGTAAAATATGTACTATTTACATTATACTCAAAATGTACAACTTTCACAATGTAAGTAGAATTAACAATTATATGGGACCTTTTTGGTACAATCAATAAAAATAAATAGCTCTGAGATCATACGAAATGTCTCCAGTAATATGGTCTATAATGGTGTGGGAATTATTCTGAAATTCTGTTGTACCATTTTTTTTGTCAAAATTTTGGGAAAACAGAATTTTTTTTTCAGAGGCTCATTTTAGAAAGAGTGATAAAAATATAAATACTGTTATTTATTCTGGACTCAATTAAAAATATATTTTGACCTGATCCAGAAAACACAAATACATGTTGTATTGCCAAAGGATAACAGCAAATATCACAGTAAAGAATTATCTATATTCAAATAAAAGTGGAAATTTTACAGAAAAATTGTTTGTAAAATATGTTTATGCATTTTTTAAAAAACAGAAAAAAACATTTTTACCATAAGGAGAGATAACCATATGTGTTATGAACTCATTTCCTAATATTTAGTATTTTGTTTTATGACAATTACACTTTTCACAATAACTTCCTAAAAAAATTTACACTGGAATGTTAATCAATGTTAAAAATAAACAAAATGTGCTCTATGATCACATGGGAGAAAGGAATTCAATTTTGTAAACATAAACAACTGGGTACATTTATAACAACACTACCACAATTACAGATTAGACTCATCAAAGCTGTCTTCTTCTTTTATGCTGTCATGGTCAATATGATGAGTTGCTCCCCCTTCATAGTCATCGCTACCTTCCATAGAACTGGCCAGTTTGTAAGAGATAATATTATCTGTGGAATCACTACTTGAACTGTCCAGACTCTCTGACTGCTGTCTCCTGGTATGTCTACTTTGTTCTGAATCTTTATGAATTTGTTCTGTAAGTTTCTTCACCTCTATAGTCTGTTCTGTTAAGGTTCTATAGTCTGTTTCACCATCTCTTGCTTCCACATCCTTGATCTTTTGTCTCTCCCCCTCCTCTTCCTCTAAACAGTATTGAAGACCAGCACAATAATGTAACATCATCATCATTAAAGCTTCTACTTTCTCATCTGATTTTGCTATTTTTAGCTGTAAAGCTTCTTTCTGACCTGGGTCAACTGTTTCCATTTCCTCTTTAAGCATTTCAGTTTTGTTCTCAGATTCTATATCTATCTCTTTTTGAAATTTAGACACCTTAAAAATAACTTCCACAATTAAACTAACAAAAAATGGATCCTGTGATGCACATGTCTGACTTACATGTATTATATATTTCTTACATGTATTATATATTTGATTATATAAAAAGGCTGTCTAAATTCCCAAAATTTTCATTTAATCTAAGGTTTCAAACAATTAACGAGAAAACTTTGTTAAAAACCTCATGATCATTTCTACTAAGTTACAAATCATTTGTCCACATAACTGTCAAGAAACAAAGTTTAAAACTACATTCATATAATATAACGGTACTTAGAATGATAAACCGACTAAATAAATAAAGGTGATATAAACAGTACAAATTAGTGTCCTACCATGGCATCAAGTTTTTGTTTTCTTTCTTCCAAAGAAAGCTCAGCATATAATTCCCTTCCCATCTCCTTAGCAGCAGTAACTACCATTTCATCAAGGTTTTGACCCTTAACCCTGTGTTTAGTCAACTGTAACAAACTGTTAGATTCAGAATCTGAATCATCAGATGAATCTCCTTTGTACTTTGCCTTAAATATAAGATAGACATTAAAATAAACCTCAATTTCTATCAACATAAAACTTGTATCAAAATGGTGTGATATGAAGACATTCTGTAAATTTGGAATTATTGTGTGTATTTATTGTGTCATTAGATGACCATCTAAAAATGCAAGTTTCTATTTTTAAAATCTGCTGGTTGCAAAATAATTATTCATTATAATGACTAATTACTCTGTCTGGTTTTCATGAAATATTGGTCATCTCTACTTAAAAAACAAAATACCAGTTTTGGGGATCTAGAATCAATTATGAACATATTTTCTTGTTTCATTACAAATTTGCTATAAAAATCGAATTACTGTTGATACTCAGTTGTCACATGTCTTTAGTCATAAAGTGATTTGTGTAGAATGGAGTTCAGGATGGTTAATAAAGAAAAAAAAATTTATATCAAAGAGAAATAAACATAACTTAAAATTCTATATCATAATCAGACAAATTGACAATTTTAAGGATATATGGATGCTGTTACTTATGCAAGCTGTGAAAAAGTTTATAAAAGATTGGCAAGATGTAAAACATCAACATATTTTCCAATTAGCAAACAGAAAGGACTGTTTATACAGTTGTTTCATGTCTAATGGGTCAATATGTGAAAAGATTTTAACAGAGATGTGGACCATATTTATGTCATCCATAATTGTCAACATTTTTCACGAGTTTGCGAAGAGCACTATAGGGGGGAGGGGTTTCAATTTCAACATTTTTTTCTATATGTTCTTTAAACTTCCGATAATGTGGATGTGCAGACTTGAAAAAATGTTGACACTCTTTTGGAGGGAGGGAGGGGGTTTTCAAAAAGAGTGCTCTTTGCAAACTTGTGAAAAATGTTGACAATTATGGATGACCCCTAATTGAAAAATATGCTATTTGCTGTTTTACATCATGCCAATCTTTTATAAACAGTTTTTGAGAAGAAGAACATTTCCCCATGAGGTCCTATGCTAAAAGTCCTACAATGTGATATGAGAAATCTTTTTAAACACATTTTCAAAGGTTCTTATGTTAAACTAAGTATAGCAGTGGATTGTAACCGTCTTAGATTCCTGCTCAAAACAAACACACATACATCTTTTGAGGATTCTTCAATAAAAATTCAGCTACGCTATAGATTCAATCTGCTTTTTAGTTTCTGGTAAGGCATTATTTACACATTTTCCATACTTATAATGTTAAATTTACCGCAGGTCGGGGGTTCTCTCCGGGTACTCCGGCTTCCTCCCCCAATAAAAACTGGACGCCATGATATAACTGAAAAATTGCTGAAAGTGGTGTTGAAACACAATTCAAACAAACAATATAATGTTAAACTCAGTCCTGTTTGCTTTTGGTAGCTTAATTTAGAATTCTGCATTAAAAACACACAGTCACAAGGTTAGGTTCAACTAGTTTACTCGTTTATGAGAAGAAACATTGAAAAAAACATTTTCCTATAAGTTTCTATGTTAAATTAAGCTCTACAGTAGCAACCATTTTTTATTTCCAAATGAAACAAAAACAAACTTTCTAGAGGAACATCTAGTAAAGATCCATTTAAAATATGGCTTAAATCATCAACACAAACGACAATGGATGTAACGTGATGATAATAGCTCACATAACCTTATACAGGGAAGGACAGACGGAAATGCATGGTAGGATATATTTATACAATGAATCATGTTACCCCAAATAGTTCTTCTGATAACCTTCTAGGCAGGGAACCAGAATTAAGCAATGCCTGGATTGATGTGGATGACCTTGTCTGCGGAATGTTTGTGATGTCAAGAAAGGTTCCAGAATTAACATCGTCTGTGCCAGGAGCTGAATTCCTCCGTCGTACAATCCGAGGACTAGGTTGAGGAGATGGTTTAGGTGATGGTTTTGGTGAAGGCTGTGGTGATGGTGTGGATTGAGAAACCTCTGTATACAAACATAAGCATTAATAGATAATTAAGTTAAATGCAAACATGTTAATTTGTAATTACATTGTGACATTTCAACAAATTAGTTGTAACATTTAAACATTTATAATCTCACTTTACAGCAGTGTGGTAAGACATTTACTTACCTCACTTTACAGCAGTGTGGTAAGACATTCACTTACACATTAGGCTTACCTTAACTTTAACCCATGCTCTGTTGCTCCCTAAGAGAAAATATTTAACACTATATATAATAATTACCAGCATACTGATAAGTTTACCTCCCTTCAAGCATTCATCTCCATTCAGTGAAAACTACAAGCTGCCATAATAATGCAAATAAAAGTTTGTTTTTGCATACCAAAACTATGTCCCCCACCCCCCCGGGTTCCACCAGTACAAAATCTAAGTTCCAAGTACTAAATTTCATAAAATTGGTTGAGTAGTTTCAGAGGAGTTGAGCAGAATAACTTTGTGATGGACAGACGGACAGGACAAAAACAATATGTCTCCCCACCATGTGGCAGTTAATTATCAAGTCATAGTTAACTATTTTCAAGCTAATACATTTTGTTAAATCGCTCTAAACGTCACACCACCCCCTCCCCTTTGTGCTAAATGTACATAATCATGATCATAAGCAGTATCACTACACAGTAACAAGGCTCATGTTAAATTGTAAAATGTAATAAAATGCAATATAGACCAATACAAAAAAGTAATTAACGTTACACTTACAAATATTTACAAATGGAACAATATTTTTTTCCAACATAAAACATCCAACAGTTACTGGTCCAGAAAAACAAAAATAACTGGTCTGACTGATAAAAATGCTAAAATCAAATAGAACCTTTTTTGAATTATATATTCTGTCAATGCAAACTGTATATCAATGTGACTAATTTAGTTTTTTTTTTTTAATGACGTTTAATGCCAATTTCAGCAATTTTTCAGCTACATCATGCCGTCAAGTTTTAATTTGGGGGGGGGGGGGGGGGGGGAAGCCGGAGTACCAGGAGAAAAAACTCTGATAGGAAAACTGGCAATCCTTGTCAATTAAGATTGGAGTCGAGTACACCCTCCCTGCAGTGAGAATCAAACCCGCAACCTCAGTGTTGACAGACCACGACAAACTACCTTAATCACTCTGCCACCGAGGCCCTATGACTAATTTAGGTCATGGCCCTTAATTTTCATTGGTCATTTAAAAATGGGTATTTCAAATAGGGGTAATGGGGCAACACTTATCAAGGAAGGATAAAACTTAACTTATTAATGAAATTATGACTTTAAATTATGACTACACGTCAGCAAAAAAAGGGTAGGATTGGGACACTGTACGAAAAAGGTTTTAGGTTTCATATGACCTACTGACATGTGCACCTAATCAAAATATTCATATGGTCTGTCCAGCTGAAAGTTAGCCTGAGACTCAATTTAGAAATTTATTTTTTTTTTTTTGGGGGGGGGGGGGGGGTTATAGAAAGCATCTCTAAAAATTAGATACATGACCATGACAAAAAACTATAAGTATCAATAAATTTTTCTATAATCCCTGACACATACAGTAATTCTGTGACAATGTGTCAATGAAATAATCAACCGAGAAATATTCTAATGATCTAATTCTCCATCCATCAAATAAATTACATATTTCAAGTTTGTCGTTCAAAGATTTATGTACAAATGCAGTGATGGTCATCTTGGATTTCCATTGATATATATCATAAAGTAGCTAAGGAAACGTAGCATTTTTCTACAGCTATAAAGTATATGTTGTTTTTATATATTGTGATGTCATCAAGGTTCATTTTTAACTCTGATATATTATGGTGGCCTTCTTGGAAAATGTGATGTACCTAATATTTAAAGGAATGTCACATAGCAACTGCCATTGTTTCTAAAAACTTAGAATAGATATTACATTTATGTAAAAATTATATAAAAAATAATAAAATTTTCTTTCATTGTTTACTCTTCAAGTCCATGACTTCAAAATATTAATGAACCACTTTGCCAATACAATGATAAATAGCTCATTATAAAATACCAAAAGGGGGAGGTACAATCTAATTTCAATACAATATCAAATTCTATACAACCTTCGAAGTCTCTAGTATTCTATCTTATGCACAACAGTTGAAAGACTTACTGACACACCATGACAGAGCAGTTAATCAACATAATCTACTGGGTAATATTTTATTCCAAACATTTAGACATCTTCTTCAAAGAAATGTTTGCTTGCCATATCAGTTAATAATAGAAAAAAATATGTCTATTTATTCAACTTAATTACTTAACATTTGTTTTCAGTTAATCAACTTAATCTACTAGGTTAATATTTTATTCCAAACATTTAGACATCTTCTTCAAAGAAATGTTTGCTTGCCATATCAGTTAATAATAGATTGATTGATTGATTGATTGATTGAATAGTGTTTTAACGCCGCTTTCAGCAATTTTCCAGCTATTTAATGGCGTCCAATTTTTATTGGGGGAGGAAGCCGGAGTACCCTGAGAGAACCCTCGACCTGCGGTAGGAAAACTGGCAATCCTTATCTACCCTGATTATAAAAACTTCTGACCAGCCAACCATGACTGATACCAATGACACAATAGAGAGTTCTTCAAGGGGTAGACAACTTGACAATGACAATACAGTACAGTCAGTTACAGAAGAATTAAGATTGGAGTCGATTACACCCTGCCTGCAGTGAGAATCAAACCCGCAATCTCAGTGTTGACAGACCATGTGTTCAATAGTAGACAAACTACCTTGACCACTCTGCCACCGGGGCCCCTAGTTAATAATAGAAAAAAAATATATGTCTATTTTTTCAACTTAATTACTTAACATTTGTTTTCAATAATTTATTTTTTGTTGCAGATTACAGAATCCAACAGATTGACAAGTACTTGTTTACATCAGAAACCAATGGTTACCACAGTTACATGGTTAGTCTACAAACCACAAAATCAACAATACTTGGTATTAGAAAGATGTACAATCAGTACAGAGAAAAGAAATGGAACCAGATTGTAGAGTTATCTACCCTGATTATAAAATCTTCTGACCAGCCAACCATGTCTGATACCAATGACACAATAGAGAGTTCTTCAAGGGGTAGACAACTTGACAATGACAATACAGTACAGTCAGTTACAGAAGAATTTTGTGCTTACTCTAGAGACAATTAATTGTTATTTAATGTCTGAAATATAAGTGCTAACTATTGTTTGTTATTTACATGTTTATGCTAGTGTTGTCTTTATTGAATACTTTGTGTTTATTGCTACCATTTTATTTTAGAAATAAAATTAATAACAAGACTATTATCTTGTGTTTTGATATTCAAAGCTTGAACAAAATCTGCTGATGAAGTTGGTCTGTGTTAATACTGTCTACAGTTTCACAGAAATTTGTTGTTTGTATTTCCTTTTTCAATAAATGTTGTCAGTTGGTCATTCAATTATTTCAAATCATCATTATTCAGTTCTATACTCAATTCAATCTAATCAAACAGTTTTTCCTTAATTATGCCTATATTTCAAAGGAATTTTGCAATAATTTCATACAGTAGTGACACTCTTGGATTTCCAATCTGTATCAATATAAGACATGATCGTTCTGGTTTTTTTCATAGTTAACAAGAAATAGCTTGCATTTTTTTAAAGTAAAAAAAAAGTCATACAGTGATGGCCATCTTGGATTTCCATTGGTATATTTTAATAAAGTTGCTAAAGAAACGTAACATGATTTTTCAGTCATAATGTATATGCTGTATCTACAAATTGTGTTGTCATAAATTCATAAGCTTTGATATATTACGATGGAGTTCTCTGAATATTTGATGAATCTAAAGTAATGCTGCACAGGATATGTCATGGTTTCTAAAAACTTAGAATAGATATTACATTTATGGTGAAATTAATATAATTTTCTTTCATTGTTTACTTCTCAAGTCTATGAATTTTAAAATATTAAAGAAACCATTTGCCATTACAATCATATCAGTTAAAAAAAAATGTTGAAATAAATAGTTAAAGCTAAAAGAAGTTAAGTATTGGTAATAATATGGGAAAAGACATTTTAACAAGGGAGATAAATCTGTCCAAAAAACTATATTTTTAGAAGCCCAACTTCTTTTTCTTTCTATGGCTAGAATGTTTACCCAAATTACTTAACATTATAACTGATATTTAGAAAATTTCATTTGACAGAATTTTGTAATCAATTTTTATTATGCTTGTATAGTGTATTAGAAAATTAAAAATATTGGTGCCCAACCCTTTAGAAATGACCTCTGAAAAAACTGTTTTTTTTATTAAAATTATATTGCTAACTATATTACAAGATTGAAAAATAATATTTTGATTGTATGTGTAGTTCATATCTGTCATTAGCATTCCTTGTGGTATTTTAGACACAGCTTTACATGCAAATTAACCAATTTTCATTTTTTTTTAAACTAGGTGTTTTAAACTAATTTTTAACTTAATAGAAGATATTTATATAAACAGAAAACTTAATAAAAGTTAATGCCTTTTTTTAGAATTCACCAAAAGCTAACATTTTTCTGAAATACCTCATTATAAAACGCCATAAGGGGAGGTAAGTCTTGCATTTGGAAAGACAACTCTGTATTAAAACAATGATTACACAATTATTAGTGTTCTGATCTTTTAATTATAAATTAAATACCCAATTAGAAGTATCCCCAACTGTTAACTGATTATCCAATCAGAAGTCTTTTGATCTCCAATTATTAATTGATTATCCAATCAGAAGTCTTTTGATCTGCAATTATTAATTGATTATCCAATCAGAAGTCTTTTGATCTCCAATTATTAATTGATTACCCAATCACTTCCAATTATTAATTCATTAGACAAATCATGGTCCTTTGATCTTTAACAAGGTGAAAACAATTAACATAGTAACACTAAGATTACAATTAAAACAATAACCAACTTAATTTTGAGTAAATGTAAAATAATATATAAACAGGGTCTTTTAAGGAATACAATATAACTCAAATACATTTTAATTTCAATACAGTATCAAATTCTATATAACCATGGAAGTCTCTAGTATTCGATCTTATGCACAACAGTTGAAAGACTTACTGACACACCATGACAGAGCAGTTAATCAGCTTAATCTACTGGGTTAATATTTTATTTCAAACATTTAGACATCTTCTTCAAAGAAATGTTTGCTTGCCATATCAGTTAATAATAGAAAAAATATGTCTATTTATTCAACTTAACTACTTAACATTTGTTTTTAATAATTAATTTTTTGTTGCAGATTTCAGAATCCAACAGATTGACAAGTACTTGTTTACATCAGAAACTAATGGTAACCACAGTTACATGGTTAGTCTACAAATCAAAAAATCAACAATACTTGGTATTAGAAAGATGTACAACCAGTACAGAGAAAAGAAATGGAACCAGATTGTAGAGTTATCTACCCTGATTATAAAATCTTTGGACCAGCCAACCATGACTGTAGTCTCTATCACCCGGACGCATATATATAAGCGTCTGGGGTCACCTTGTGGTTATTTCGCTACCAATAGGTGGAGACAAAACAATGATTCTATTTCTAGGGACCTATTTTTAGATCAGGAAAACCATGCAACATGTCTATACTTATAAAATGACGTCGCAGTAAGATTCTCTCTTGATTGTGCATAACAATAATATTTGTTTCAATAATTGATAAAGTAATAATTTATAAAAATATTCAAATGTAACCTTTGGTACAATTTTTTATACACTTCTTGCTATGAACGGAAGTAATTTTTTAGACAATAAAAATATCATCCAATCAAAAATTACGCCCAGTTTTGGGCGTAATGGTAACTAGTTCAATATAGAGATGAATCCAGACGCACAAATGCAATTAAGCGTCTGGATGATCGAGACTACCATGACTGATACCAATGACACAATAGAGAGTTCTTCAAGGGGTAGACAACTTGACAATGACAATACAGTACAGTCAGTTACAGAAGAATTTTGTGCTTACTCTAGAGACAATTAATTGTTATTTAATGTCTGAAATATAAGTGCTAACTATTGTTTGTTATTTACATGTTTATGCTAGTGTTGTCTTTATTGAATACTTTGTGTTTATTGCTACCATTTTATTTTAGAAATAAAATTAATAACAAGACTATTATCTTGTGTTTTGATATTCAAAGCTTGAACAAAATCTGCTGATGAAGTTGGTCTGTGTTAATACTGTCTACAGTTTCACAGAAATTTGTTGTTTGTACTTCCTTTTTCAATAAATGTTGTCAGTTGGTCATTCAATTATTTCAAATCATCATTATTAAGTTCTATACTCAATTCAATCTAATCAAACAGTTTTTCCTGAAATATGCCTAGATATATTTCAAAAGGAATTTTGCAATAATTTCATACAGTAGTGACCCTCTTGGATATCCAATCTGTATCAATATAAGAAATGATCATTTTGTTTTTTTCATAGTGAACAAGAAATAGCTTGCATTTTTTTAAAGTAAAAAAAAGTCATACAGTGATGGCCATCTTGGATTTCCATTGGTATATTTTAATAAAGTTGCTAAAGAAACGTAACATGATTTTTCAGTCATAATGTGTATATGCTGTATCTACAAATTGTGTTGTCATAAATTCATAAGCTTTGATATATTACGATGGAGTTCTCTGAATATTTGATGAATCTAAAGTAATGCTGCACAGGATATGTCATGGTTTCTAAAAACTTACAATAGATATTACATTTATGGTGAAATTAATATAATTTTCTTTCATTGTTTACTTCTCAAGTCTATGAATTTTAAAATATTAAAGAAACAATTTGCCATTACAATCATATCAGTTAAAAAAAATGTTGAAATAAATAGTTAAAGCTAAAAGAAGCTAAGTATTGGCAATAATATGGGAAAAGACATTTTAACAAGGGAGATAAATCTGTCCAAAAATACTATATTTTTAGAAGCCCAACTTCTCTTTCTTTCTATCACTAGAATGTTTACCCAAATTACTTAACATTATAACTGACATTTAGAAAATTTCATGGGACAGAAGTTTGTAAATCAACTTTTATTAAGCTTATAGTGTATTAGAAAATTAAAAATATTGGTGCCCAACCCTTTAGAAATGACCTCTGAAACAACTGTTTTTTATTCAAATTATAATGCTTACTATATTAAAAGATTGACAAATAATATTTTGATTGTATGTGTAGTTCATATCTGTCATTAGCATTCCTTGTGGTATTTTAGACACAGCTTTACATGCAAATTAACCAATTTTCATTTTTTTTAAATAGGTGTTTAAACTAATTTTTAACTTAATAGAAGTCATTTATATAAACAGAAAACTTTATAAAAGTTAATGCCTTTTTTGAGAATTCACCAAAAGCTAACATTTTTCTAAAATACCTCATTATAAAATGCCATAAGGGGAGGTAAGTCTTGCATTTGGAAAGACAACTCTGTATTAAAACAATGATTATACAATTATTAGTGTTCTGATCTTTTAATTATAAATTAAATACCCAATTAGAAGTATCCCCAACTGTTAACTGATTATCCAATCAGAAGTCTTTTGATCTCCAATTATTAATTGATTATCCAATCAGAAGTCTTTTGATCTCCAATTATTAATTGATTATCCAATCAGAAGTCTTTTGATCTCCAATTATTAATTGATTACCCAATCACTTCCAATTATTAATTCATTAGACAAATCATGGTCCTTTGATCTTTAACAAGGTGAAAACAATCAACATAGTAACACTAAGCTTACAATTAAAACAATAACCAACTTAATTTTGAGTAAATGTAAAATAATATATAAACAGGGTCTTTTAAGGAATACAATATAACTCAAATACATTCTAATTTCAATACAATATCAAAAATTCTATACAACCATGGAAGTCTCTAGTATTCGATCTTATGCACAACAGTTGAAAGACTTACTGACACACCATGACAGAGCAGTTAATCAACTTAATCTACTGGGTTAATATTTTATTTCAAACATTTAGACATCTTCTTCAAAGAAATGTTTGCTTGCCATATCAGTTAAAAATAGAAAAAAATATGTCTATTTATTCAACTTAACTACTTAACATTAGTTTTTAATAATTAATTTTTTGTTGCAGATTACAGAATCCAACAGATTGACAAGTACTTGTTTACATCTGAAACCAATGGTAACCACAGTTACATTGTTAGTCTACAAACCACAAAATCAACAATACTTGGTATTAGAAAGATGTACAACCAGTACAGAGAAAAGAAATGGAACCAGATTGTAGAGTTATCTACCCTGATTATAAAATCTTTGGACCAGCCAACCATGTCTGATACCAATGACACAATAGAGAGTTCTTCAAGGGGTAGACAACTTGACAATGACAATACAGTACAGTCAGTTACAGAAGAATTTTGTGCTTACTCTAGAGACAATTAATTGTTATTTAATGTCTGAAATATAAGTGCTAACTATTGTTTGTTATTTACATGTTTATGCTAGTGTTGTCTTTATTGAATAGTTTGTGTTTATTGCTACCATTTTATTTTAGAAATAAAATTAATAACAAGACTATTATCTTGTGTTTTGATATTCAAAGCTTGAACAAAATCTGCTTATGAAGTTGGTCTGTGTTAATACTGTCTACAGTTTCACAGAAATTTGTTGTTTGTATTTCCTTTTTCAATAAATGTTGTCAGTTGGTCATTCAATTATTTCAAATCATCATTATTAAGTTCTATACTCAATTCAATCTAATCAAACAGTTTTTCCTGAAATATGCCTAGATATATTTCAAAAGGAATTCTGCAATAATTTCATACAGTAGTGACCCTCTTGGATTTCCAATCTGTATCAATATAAGACATGATCATTTTGTTTTTTTCATAGTGAACAAGAAATAGCTTGCATTTTTTTAAAGTAAACCAGAGGCTCTTAAGAGCCTGTATCGCTCACCTGATTTTATAGGCAATGAAGATGGCATTTCCCTGATGTTAAAGTAAGTCCTGTAATTTTCAATAAACTTTAAATAGGACCATCCAAACAATATTACTAGAAAGCTTTGTTTCATTGGTTAACCGGTTGTATAGAGAAGATTTTTTTTATTTGCCCATAGGGTCCTATGTTAAACTAAGTCCTGCGGCGGTGGCGGCCATTTTGAATTTCCAATTGCCATAAAAAACATAAACTTTTATAAAGGACCATCCAAACAATATTGCTAGTAAGTTTTTGTTTCCATTGATTAACCGGTTTCAGAGAAGAAGCCTTTAAAAACTTTTTCACATAGAGTCCTATGTTAAAATAAGTCCTGCGGTAGTGGCCATTTTGAACTTCCAATTGCCATAAAAAACACAAACTTTATAGAGGACCATCCAAACAATATTGCTAGTAAGTTTTTGTTTCCATTGGTTGACCGGTTTCAGAGAAGAAGCCTTTTACAACTTTTTCCCATAGGGTTCTATGTTAAACTAAGTCCTGCGGTGGCGGCCATTTTTAATTTCCAATTCCCATCAAAAACACAAACTTTATAGAGGACCATCCAAACAATATTGCTAGTAAGTTTTGTTTTGATTGGTTAAACGGTTTCAGAGAAGAAGCCCTTTTTAACTTTTTTCCCATAGGGTCCTATGTTAACCTAAGTCTTGAGGTGGCGGCCATATTGGTTTACCAATCAAAATAAAAAACACAAACTTTGTAAAGGTCCATCCAATGAACATTATGGCCAAGTTTGGTTTCAATTGGCCAAGTGGTTTCAGAGAAGAAGATTAAAATGTAAAAAGTTTACAGACGACGACGATGCCGCCGACGGACGCAAAGTGATAACAATAGCTCACATGACCCTTTGGGTCAGGTGAGCTAAAAAAAAGTCATACAGTGATGGCCATCTTGGATTTCCATTGGTATATATTTTAATAAAGTTGCTAAAGAAACGTAACATGATTTTTCAGTCATAATGTATATGCTGTTTTTACAAATTGTGTTGTCATAAATTCATAAGCTTTGATATATTACGGTGGAGTTCTCTGAATATTTGATGAATCTAAAGTAATGCTGCACAGGATATGTCATGGTTTCTAAAAACTTAGAATAGATATTACATTTATGGTAAAATTAATATAATTTTCTTTCATTGTTTACTTCTCAGGTCTATGAATTTTAAAATATTAAAGAAACCATTTGCCATTACAATCATATCAGTTAAAAAAAAATGTTGAAATAAATAGTTAAAGCTAAAAGAAGCTAAGTATTGGCAATAATATGGGAAAAGACATTTTAACAAGGGAGATAAATCTGTCCAAAAAACTATATTTTTACAAGCCCAACTTCTCTTTCTTTCTATCACTAGAATGTTTACCCAAATTACTTAACATTATAACTGACATTTAAAAAATTTCATGGGACAGAAGTTTGTAAATCAACTTTTATTAAGCTTATAGTGTATTAGAAAACTAAAAATATTGGTGCCCAACCCTTTAGAAATGACCTCTGAAACAACTGTTTTTTATTCAAATTATCATGCTTACTATATTAAAAGATTGACAAATAATATTTTGATTGTATGTGTAGTTCATATTTATCCAATCAGAAGTCTTTTGATCTCCAATTATTAATTGATTATCCAATCAGAAGTCTTTTGATCTCCAATTATTAATTGATTATCCAATCAGAAGTCTTTTGATCTCCAATTATTAATTGATTATCCAATCAGAAGTCTTTTGATCTCCAATTATTAATTGATTACCCAATCACTTCCAATTATTAATTCATTAGACAAATCATGGTCCTTTGATCTTTAACAAGGTGAAAACAATCAACATAGTAACACTAAGCTTACAATTAAAACAATAACCAACTTAATTTTGAGTAAAATAATATATAAACAGGGTCTTTTAAGGAATACAATATATAACTCAAATACATTCTAATTTCAATACAATATCAAATTCTATACAACCATGGAAGTCTCTAGTATTCTATCTTATGCACAACAGTTGAAAGACTTACTGAAACACCATGACAGAGCAGTTAATCAGCTTAATCTACTGGGTTAATATTTTATTTCAAACATTTAGACATCTTCTTCAAAGAAATGTTTGCTTGCCATATCAGTTAAAAATAGAAAAAATATGTCTATTTATTCAACTTAACTACTTAACATTTGTTTTTAATAATTAATTTTTTGTTGCAGATTACAGAATCCAACAGATTGACAAGTACTTGTTTACATCTGAAACCAATGGTAACCACAGTTACATTGCTAGTCTACAAACCACAAAATCAACAATACTTGGTATTAGAAAGATGTACAACCAGTACAGAGAAAAGAAATGGAACCAGATTGTAGAGTTATCTACCCTGATTATAAAATCTTCTGACCAGCCAACCATGTCTGATACCAATGACACAATAGAGAGTTCTTCAAGGGGTAGACAACTTGACAATGACAATACAGTACAGTCAGTTACAGAAGAATTTTGTGCTTACTCTAGAGACAATTAATTGTTATTTAATGTCTGAAATATAAGTGCTAACTATTGTTTGTTATTTACATGTTTATGCTAGTGTTGTCTTTATTGAATACTTTGTGTTTATTGCTACCATTTTATTTTAGAAATAAAATTAATAACAAGACTATTATCTTGTGTTTTGATATTCAAAGCTTGAACAAAATCTGCTGATGAAGTTGGTCTGTGTTAATACTGTCTACAGTTTCACAGAAATTTGTTGTTTGTACTTCCTTTTTCAATAAATGTTGTCAGTTGGTCATTCAATTATTTCAAATCATCATTATTAAGTTCTATACTCAATTCAATCTAATCAAACAGTTTTTCCTGAAATATGCCTAGATATATTTCAAAAGGAATTTTGCAATAATTTCATACAGTAGTGACCCTCTTGGATATCCAATCTGTATCAATATAAGAAATGATCATTTTGTTTTTTTCATAGTGAACAAGAAATAGCTTGCATTTTTTTAAAGTAAAAAAAAGTCATACAGTGATGGCCATCTTGGATTTCCATTGGTATATTTTAATAAAGTTGCTAAAGAAACGTAACATGATTTTTCAGTCATAATGTGTATATGCTGTATCTACAAATTGTGTTGTCATAAATTCATAAGCTTTGATATATTACGATGGAGTTCTCTGAATATTTGATGAATCTAAAGTAATGCTGCACAGGATATGTCATGGTTTCTAAAAACTTACAATAGATATTACATTTATGGTGAAATTAATATAATTTTCTTTCATTGTTTACTTCTCAAGTCTATGAATTTTAAAATATTAAAGAAACAATTTGCCATTACAATCATATCAGTTAAAAAAAATGTTGAAATAAATAGTTAAAGCTAAAAGAAGCTAAGTATTGGCAATAATATGGGAAAAGACATTTTAACAAGGGAGATAAATCTGTCCAAAAATACTATATTTTTAGAAGCCCAACTTCTCTTTCTTTCTATCACTAGAATGTTTACCCAAATTACTTAACATTATAACTGACATTTAGAAAATTTCATGGGACAGAAGTTTGTAAATCAACTTTTATTAAGCTTATAGTGTATTAGAAAATTAAAAATATTGGTGCCCAACCCTTTAGAAATGACCTCTGAAACAACTGTTTTTTATTCAAATTATAATGCTTACTATATTAAAAGATTGACAAATAATATTTTGATTGTATGTGTAGTTCATATCTGTCATTAGCATTCCTTGTGGTATTTTAGACACAGCTTTACATGCAAATTAACCAATTTTCATTTTTTTTAAATAGGTGTTTAAACTAATTTTTAACTTAATAGAAGTCATTTATATAAACAGAAAACTTTATAAAAGTTAATGCCTTTTTTGAGAATTCACCAAAAGCTAACATTTTTCTAAAATACCTCATTATAAAATGCCATAAGGGGAGGTAAGTCTTGCATTTGGAAAGACAACTCTGTATTAAAACAATGATTATACAATTATTAGTGTTCTGATCTTTTAATTATAAATTAAATACCCAATTAGAAGTATCCCCAACTGTTAACTGATTATCCAATCAGAAGTCTTTTGATCTCCAATTATTAATTGATTATCCAATCAGAAGTCTTTTGATCTCCAATTATTAATTGATTATCCAATCAGAAGTCTTTTGATCTCCAATTATTAATTGATTACCCAATCACTTCCAATTATTAATTCATTAGACAAATCATGGTCCTTTGATCTTTAACAAGGTGAAAACAATCAACATAGTAACACTAAGCTTACAATTAAAACAATAACCAACTTAATTTTGAGTAAATGTAAAATAATATATAAACAGGGTCTTTTAAGGAATACAATATAACTCAAATACATTCTAATTTCAATACAATATCAAAAATTCTATACAACCATGGAAGTCTCTAGTATTCGATCTTATGCACAACAGTTGAAAGACTTACTGACACACCATGACAGAGCAGTTAATCAACTTAATCTACTGGGTTAATATTTTATTTCAAACATTTAGACATCTTCTTCAAAGAAATGTTTGCTTGCCATATCAGTTAAAAATAGAAAAAAATATGTCTATTTATTCAACTTAACTACTTAACATTAGTTTTTAATAATTAATTTTTTGTTGCAGATTACAGAATCCAACAGATTGACAAGTACTTGTTTACATCTGAAACCAATGGTAACCACAGTTACATTGTTAGTCTACAAACCACAAAATCAACAATACTTGGTATTAGAAAGATGTACAACCAGTACAGAGAAAAGAAATGGAACCAGATTGTAGAGTTATCTACCCTGATTATAAAATCTTCTGACCAGCCAACCATGTCTGATACCAATGACACAATAGAGAGTTCTTCAAGGGGTAGACAACTTGACAATGACAATACAGTACAGTCAGTTACAGAAGAATTTTGTGCTTACTCTAGAGACAATTAATTGATATTTAATGTCTGAAATATAAGTGCTAACTATTGTTTGTTATTTACATGTTTATGCTAGTGTTGTCTTTATTGAATAGTTTGTGTTTATTGCTACCATTTTATTTTAGAAATAAAATTAATAACAAGACTATTATCTTGTGTTTTGATATTCAAAGCTTGAACAAAATCTGCTTATGAAGTTGGTCTGTGTTAATACTGTCTACGGTTTCACAGAAATTTGTTGTTTGTATTTCCTTTTTCAATAAATGTTGTCAGTTGGTCATTCAATTATTTCAAATCATCATTATTAAGTTCTATACTCAATTCAATCTAATCAAACAGTTTTTCCTGAAATATGCCTAGATATATTTCAAAAGGAATTCTGCAATAATTTCATACAGTAGTGACCCTCTTGGATTTCCAATCTGTATCAATATAAGACATGATCATTTTGTTTTTTTCATAGTGAACAAGAAATAGCTTGCATTTTTTTAAAGTAAACCAGAGGCTCTTAAGAGCCTGTATCGCTCACCTGATTTTATAGGCAATGAAGATGGCATTTCCCTGATGTTAAAGTAAGTCCTGTAATTTTCAATAAACTTTAAATAGGACCATCCAAACAATATTACTAGAAAGCTTTGTTTCATTGGTTAACCGGTTGTATAGAGAAGATTTTTTTTATTTGCCCATAGGGTCCTATGTTAAACTAAGTCCTGCGGCGGTGGCGGCCATTTTGAATTTCCAATTGCCATAAAAAACATAAACTTTTATAAAGGACCATCCAAACAATATTGCTAGTAAGTTTTTGTTTCCATTGATTAACCGGTTTCAGAGAAGAAGCCTTTAAAAACTTTTTCACATAGAGTCCTATGTTAAAATAAGTCCTGCGGTAGTGGCCATTTTGAACTTCCAATTGCCATAAAAAACACAAACTTTATAGAGGACCATCCAAACAATATTGCTAGTAAGTTTTTGTTTCCATTGGTTGACCGGTTTCAGAGAAGAAGCCTTTTACAACTTTTTCCCATAGGGTTCTATGTTAAACTAAGTCCTGCGGTGGCGGCCATTTTTAATTTCCAATTCCCATCAAAAACACAAACTTTATAGAGGACCATCCAAACAATATTGCTAGTAAGTTTTGTTTTGATTGGTTAAACGGTTTCAGAGAAGAAGCCCTTTTTAACTTTTTTCCCATAGGGTCCTATGTTAACCTAAGTCTTGAGGTGGCGGCCATATTGGTTTACCAATCAAAATAAAAAACACAAACTTTGTAAAGGTCCATCCAATGAACATTATGGCCAAGTTTGGTTTCAATTGGCCAAGTGGTTTCAGAGAAGAAGATTAAAATGTAAAAAGTTTACAGACGACGACGATGCCGCAGACGGACGCAAAGTGATAACAATAGCTCACATGACCCTTTGGGTCAGGTGAGCTAAAAAAAAGTCATACAGTGATGGCCATCTTGGATTTCCATTGGTATATATTTTAATAAAGTTGCTAAAGAAACGTAACATGATTTTTCAGTCATAATGTATATGCTGTTTTTACAAATTGTGTTGTCATAAATTCATAAGCTTTGATATATTACGGTGGAGTTCTCTGAATATTTGATGAATCTAAAGTAATGCTGCACAGGATATGTCATGGTTTCTAAAAACTTAGAATAGATATTACATTTATGGTAAAATTAATATAATTTTCTTTCATTGTTTACTTCTCAGGTCTATGAATTTTAAAATATTAAAGAAACCATTTGCCATTACAATCATATCAGTTAAAAAAAAATGTTGAAATAAATAGTTAAAGCTAAAAGAAGCTAAGTATTGGTAATAATATGGGAAAAGACATTTTAACAAGGGAGATAAATCTGTCCAAAAAAACTATATTTTTAGAAGCCCAACTTCTCTTTCTTTCTATCACTAGAATGTTTACCCAAATTACTTAACATTATAACTGACATTTAGAAAATTTCATGGGACAGAAGTTTGTAAATCAACTTTTATTAAGCTTATAGTGTATTAGAAAACTAAAAATATTGGTGCCCAACCCTTTAGAAATGACCTCTGAAACAACTGTTTTTTATTCAAATTATCATGCTTACTATATTAAAAGATTGACAAATAATATTTTGATTGTATGTGTAGTTCATATTTATCCAATCAGAAGTCTTTTGATCTCCAATTATTAATTGATTATCCAATCAGAAGTCTTTTGATCTCCAATTATTAATTGATTATCCAATCAGAAGTCTTTTGATCTCCAATTATTAATTGATTATCCAATCAGAAGTCTTTTGATCTCCAATTATTAATTGATTACCCAATCACTTCCAATTATTAATTCATTAGACAAATCATGGTCCTTTGATCTTTAACAAGGTGAAAACAATCAACATAGTAACACTAAGCTTACAATTAAAACAATAACCAACTTAATTTTGAGTAAAATAATATATAAACAGGGTCTTTTAAGGAATACAATATATAACTCAAATACATTCTAATTTCAATACAATATCAAATTCTATACAACCATGGAAGTCTCTAGTATTCTATCTTATGCACAACAGTTGAAAGACTTACTGAAACACCATGACAGAGCAGTTAATCAGCTTAATCTACTGGGTTAATATTTTATTTCAAACATTTAGACATCTTCTTCAAAGAAATGTTTGCTTGCCATATCAGTTAAAAATAGAAAAAATATGTCTATTTATTCAACTTAACTACTTAACATTAGTTTTTAATAATTAATTTTTTGTTGCAGATTACAGAATCCAACAGATTGACAAGTACTTGTTTACATCTGAAACCAATGGTAACCACAGTTACATTGTTAGTCTACAAACCACAAAATCAACAATACTTGGTATTAGAAAGATGTACAACCAGTACAGAGAAAAGAAATGGAACCAGATTGTAGAGTTATCTACCCTGATTATAAAATCTTCTGACCAGCCAACCATGTCTGATACCAATGACACAATAGAGAGTTCTTCAAGGGGTAGACAACTTGACAATGACAATACAGTTCAGTCAGTTACAGAAGAATTTTGTGCTTACTCTAGAGACAATTAATTGTTATTTAATGTCTGAAATATAAGTGCTAACTATTGTTTGTTATTTACATGTTTATGCTAGTGTTGTCTTTATTGAATACTTTGTGTTTATTGCTACCATTTTATTTTAGAAATAAAATTAATAACAAGACTATTATCTTGTGTTTTGATATTCAAAGCTTGAACAAAATCTGCTGATGAAGTTGGTCTGTGTTAATACTGTCTAATAATAATAATAATAATAATAATAATAATGCCAGTTTTCCTACCGCAGGTCGGAGGTTTTCTCCGGGTACTCCGGCTTCCTCCCCCAATAAAAACTGGACGCCATGACATAGCTGAAAAATTGCTGAAAGTGGCGTTAAACACCAACAAGCAAGCAAGCAAGCAAATTAACCAATTTTCATTTTTTTTAAATAGGTGTTTAAACTAATTTTTAACTTACTAGAAGTCATTTATATAAACAGAAAACTTTATAAAAGTTAATGCCTTTTTTGAGAATTCACCAAAAGCTAACATTTTTCTAAAATACCTCATTATAAAATGCCATAAGGGGAGGTAAGTCTTGCATTTGGAAAGACAACTCTGTATTAAAACAATGATTACACAATTATTAGTGTTCTGATCTTTTAATTATAAATTAAATACCCAATTAGAAGTATCCCCAACTGTTAACTGATTATCCAATCAGAAGTCTTTTGATCTCTAATTATTAATTGATTATCCAATCAGAAGTCTTTTGATCTCCAATTATTAATTGATTATCCAATCAGAAGTCTTTTTATCTCCAATTATTAATTGATTACCCAATCACTTCCAATTATTAATTCATTAGACAAATCATGGTCCTTTGATCTTTAACAAGGTGAAAACAATCAACATAGTAACACTAAGCTTACAATTAAAACAATAACCAACTTAATTTTGAGTAAATGTAAAATAATATATAAACAGGGTCTATCACTATCTCATTGTGTCACATGATTTTACACAGAATTAAATCTCAAATAAAGATTAAACTACTAACAGCGTTTGTATATCGAAGCTTATGAGTTAAAAATGCGAACATGTAAGCATGATACGAAAATCAATTCTGCTGCATTTTAGCCGTCGTAATTGTTTATTTTACGATTTCTTTTAAAGTCATTCCACAATTAATGATATATAAGTATAAATGGTTTCCTTTAAATTAGGAAGTACTTGAAATTGGTTGATAGGTTTAACAGAGCTGCCCAGCGCGTCCTCAGCTGGCGGACATGGGATGTTCTCCCGTTATTTATATATATTTTTTTTGGGGGGGGCGGGGGGGGGGGGGGGGGGTGGGGGTGGTTCAGGTCATATTAAAATTGCCGCGAACCATAGTGACATGTTTAGAGAGTGTGACGCTCCTTGTACGAAAAAAAAAGTAAATCTTACTCCCCAACCCATGCCCCATATTTTTCAAAATTGCCCTTTTGTCCATCTTTCTCTAATTGATTGAAGGAGCCGAGTGGTGATGTTAGTTCATCAACTATTGATCACGTGGTCTGTCAACACTGAGGTTTCGTGTTCGAATCTCACTGCAGGCAGGGTGCACTCGACTTAATTGATAGGGAGCCAGTTTTCCTACTGGAGGACGGGTGTTTTATCCGGGTACTCCGGTTTCCTTCTCAAATAAAAACTGGACGCCATGATATAGCTGAAAAATTGCTGAAAGTGGATTAAACAATATTTAAACAAGCAAACAAATCTAATTGATTTATATTTAGCTTATTCTCGTCATGAATAGAGCTGAAATACTCTCGCTGAAAGAAAAGCAAACAATCAATCAATACAATAAGTTATTGTCTAAATTGAATGACACTCTTTTAAAGGCAAGTTTTGAAATGGTTCTGTGTCATCGATACGACACTGTAATGACAATGTTAAGACCTAAACAATTTATAACGTTTTGTTAAAAAAATTACTATTTCGTACTGAAACATGTGTCTATCTGTAACACATTTTTTCGCTTAACCTCAGTATTCGCAGACAATTCTCCCCGGCGTTATTGGGGCCTAGGTGGCTGATTGGTTAGTCATCTACTAGTTGTCACATGCCTGTCAACATGTTGTGGATTTTCGAACGACTGCAGATAGGGTGCCCCCAATTCCACTTTAATTGACAAAAGACTGTCGGTTTTTTTACCTGTACTCCGGCTTTCTTCCACCCCACCCCCAATAAAAAATGGACGCCATGAAACAAATGGAACAATCCAGCGTAATTGTATGTATACTTTTTTAAACAAATTATATTGCCTGTCCAATAAAACTTGCGACAAGAATTGCGGTATATTTTACAATACAACTTTTGTTTAGTAAACAATGCGTTTTGATTGACAATGATTGTTTAACAGTTGAACAATTGTTATACACAACAGTTTTATAATTGTATTTAAAATGTTGTAAACAAAATAAAAACACGCAGGCATACATTTAAGTAACTAATATTGATGTCAAAAAGAGGCCACGTTCTTTCCTAAATGTGAAATAAATCTGTTACTAATTGGGGGAGTCGGGTCGGCTTAATATATGACAAAAAATATACATGTAACAGGTCGCAAAAAATCACGAGTCGCGGGAATAAAAAAAGAGAATCAATAATGGATTACGAAAAAAAACATTCACCTCTTCGTTACTGATATGCCTTAAATAGAAGTTTTTTGAAGGTTTACAGGACTCGGTTCACAGATATGTCCTGCTTTAAAGAAATGTGCTTAATTATATAATATAAAGAAAAAAAAATTCTTTAAATATGTTTATTTATTCATTTAGAACAAGACATTGTATTAATAATTCTTTTAAACGCATGTTTTTATTTTATTATAAAAAAGGTATAATAAATGCATATATTATATACAAATCAGGCAGAAACGTTTTATCTTTAAATTATTAATTTATACGAATCCGTCAATAAACTAACCGATTTATGCATATAACTAAATGACGGATTCTGGATAGCACTGATTGGACTGATCGCACTGATCGCTGACGGTTACCAAGGTAATGACGGATTCATAATTTTGAACGGATGTCGTCATCATCAATCAGTCGGCGATCCGCCAGCGTTCCAAAATCCGTCAGCAATCAGTTATCAATCAGTCAAAGTGTTGCGTTTACGGGTGCAAGTACTGTACCACATTAAAAGATTGACAAATAATATTTTGATTGTATGTGTAGTTCATATCTGTCATTAGCATTCCTTGTGGTATTTTAGACACAGCTTTACATGCAAATTAACCAATTTTCATTTTTTTTAAATAGGTGTTTAAACTAATTTTTAACTTAATAGAAGTCATTTATATAAACAGAAAACTTTATAAAAGTTAATACCTTTTTTGAGAATTCACCAAAAGCTAACATTTTTCTAAAATACCTCATTATAAAATGACATAAGGGGAGGTAAGTCTTGCATTTGGAAAGACAACTCTGTATTAAAACAATGATTATACAATCATTAGTGTTCTGATCTTTAAATTATAAATTAAATACCCAATTAGAAGTATCCCCAACTGTTAACTGATTATCCAATCAGAAGTCTTTTGATCTCCAATTATTAATTGATTATCCAATCAGAAGTCTTTTGATCTCCAATTATTAATTGATTATCCAATCAGAAGTCTTTTGATCTCCAATTATTAATTGATTATCCAATCAGAAGTCTTTTGATCTCCAATTATTAATTGATTACCCAATCACTTCCAATTATTAATTCATTAGACAAATCATGGTCCTTTGATCTTTAACAAGGTGAAAACAATCAACATAGTAACACTAAGCTTACAATTAAAACAATAACCAACTTAATTTTGAGTAAATGTAAAATAATATATAAACAGGGTCTTTTAAGGAATACAATATAACTCAAATACATTCTAATTTCAATACAATATCAAATTCTATACAACCATGGAAGTCTCTAGTATTCGATCTTATGCACAACAGTTGAAAGACTTACTGACACACCATGACAGAGCAGTTAATCAACTTAATCTACTGGGTTAATATTTTATTTCAAACATTTAGACATCTTCTTCAAAGAAATGTTTGCTTGCCATATCAGTTAAAAATAGAAAAAAATATGTCTATTTATTCAACTTTACTACTTAACATTAGTTTTTAATAATTAATTTTTTGTTGCAGATTACAGAATCCAACAGATTGACAAGTACTTGTTCACATCTGAAACCAATGGTAACCACAGTTACATTGTTAGTCTACAAACCACAAAATCAACAATACTTGGTATTAGAAAGATGTACAACCAGTACAGAGAAAAGAAATGGAATCTTATTGTAGAGTTATCTACCCTGATTATAAAATCTTCTGACCAGCCAACCATGTCTGATACCAATGACACAATAGAGAGTTCTTCAAGGGGTAGACAACTTGACAATGACAATACAGTACAGTCAGTTACAGAAGAATTTTGTGCTTACTCTATTTAATGTCTGAAATATAAGTGCTAACTATTGTTTGTTATTTACATGTTTATGCTAGTGTTGTCTTTATTGAATACTTTGTGTTTATTGCTACCATTTTATTTTAGAAATAAAATTAATAACAAGACTATTATCTTGTGTTTTGATATTCAAAGCTTGAACAAAATCTGCTGATGAAGTTGGTCTGTGTTAATACTGTCTACAGTTTCACAGAAATTTGTTGTTTGTATTTCCTTTTTCAATAAATGTTGTCAGTTGGTCATTCAATTATTTCAAATCATCATTATTAAGTTCTATACTCAATTCAATCTAATCAAACAGTTTTTCCTGAAATATGCCTAGATATATTTCAAAAGGAATTCTGCAATAATTTCATACAGTAGTGACCCTCTTGGATATCCAATCTGTATCAATATAAGAAATGATCATTTTGTTTTTTTCATAGTGAACAAGAAATAGCTTGCATTTTTTTAAAGTAAAAAAAAAGTCATACAGTGATGGCCATCTTGGATTTCCATTGGTATATTTTAATACAGTTGCTAAAGAAACGTAACATGATTTTTCAGTCATAATGTATATGCTGTATCTACAAATTGTGTTGTCATAAATTCATAAGCTTTGATATATTACGATGGAGTTCTCTGAATACTTGATGAATCTAAAGTAATGCTGCACAGGATATGTCATGGTTTCTAAAAACTTATAATAGATATTACATTTATGGTGAAATTAATATAATTTTCTTTCATTGTTTACTTCTCAAGTCTATGAATTTTAAAATATTAAAGAAACAATTTGCCATTACAATCATATCAGTTAAAAAAAAATGTTGAAATAAATAGTTAAAGCTAAAAGAAGCTAAGTATTGGTAATAATATGGGAAAAGACATTTTAACAAGGGAGATAAATCTGTCCAAAAAAACTATATTTTTAGAAGCCCAACTTCTCTTTCTTTCTATCACTAGAATGTTTACCCAAATTACTTAACATTATAACTGACATTTAGAAAATTTCATGGGACAGAAGTTTGTAAATCAACTTTTATTAAGCTTATAGTGTATTAGAAAATTAAAAATATTGGTGCCCAACCCTTTAGAAATGACCTCTGAAACAACTGTTTTTTATTTAAATTATAATGCTAACTATATTACAAGATTGACAAATAATATTTTGATTGTTTGTGTAGTTCATATCTGTCATTAGCATTCCTTGTGGTATTTTAGACACAGTTTTGCACGCAAATTAACTAATTTTTTTTTTTTTTAAACTAGGTGTTTTAAACTAATTTTTAACTTAATAGAAGTCATTTATATAAACAGAAAACTTCATAAAAGTTAATGCCTTTTTTGAGAATTCACCAAAAGCTAACATTTTTCTAAAATACCTCATTATAAAATGCCATAAGGGGAGGTAATTCTTGCATTTGGAAAGACAACTCTGTATTAAAACAATGATTATACAATTATTAGTGTTCTGACATCCTCACAAGTCAGGGTTTTTGTGTCCACATGTGTCCACGAAACCCCTGACAAACTTAGCTAGGAAATTCCCGGGCTCATAGTCACTATTTTGATTGGCTACATCATACCTTGATGTAGCCAATCAAAAGCTCGCTTTCATTCGCGGCTTGGTTAGGGGATATCCCGATGTCGATTGTAAATAAACCAAACGGATGTGTTGCATAGACCATGTGAAAGTCAGTGTATTTTTTACAGTAGTGTTAATAGTTTGTTATTACCGCGTTATTTATCAGATGCGTTACGTTTTCTTCCCACTCAAGAATGAGTAAGAATGACTACTGCCAAACGCTTGCTTGTTTCAAGCAATTTCATTGGTTGATATTTTGAAGGATTGACATCATACAAAAATCTTCTAGCCCGGGAATTTCATAGCTAAGTTTGTCAGGGGTTCGTTGACACATGTGGACACAGAAACCCTGACTAGTGAGGATGGTGTTCTGATCTTTTAATTATAAATTAAATACCCAAATTAGAAGTATCCCCAACTGTTAACTGATTATCCAATCAGAAGTCTTTTGATCTCCAATTATTAATTGATTACCCAATCACTTCCAATTATTAATTCATTAGACAAATCATGGTCCTTTGATCTTTAACAAGGTGAAAACAATCAACATAGTAACACTAAGCTTACAATTAAAACAATAACCAACTTAATTTTGAGTAAATGTAAAATAATATATAAACAGGGTCTTTTAAGGAATACAATATAACTCAAATACATTCTAATTTCAATACAATATCAAATTCTATACAACCATGGAAGTCTCTAGTATTCGATCTTATGCACAACAGTTGAAAGACTTACTGACACACCATGACAGAGCAGTTAATCAGCTTAATCTACTGGGTTAATATTTTATTTCAAACATTTAGACATCTTCTTCAAAGAAATGTTTGCTTGCCATATCAGTTAAAAATAGAAAAAAATATGTCTATTTATTCAACTTTACTACTTAACATTAGTTTTTAATAATTAATTTTTTGTTGCAGATTACAGAATCCAACAGATTGACAAGTACTTGTTTACATCTGAAACCAATGGTAACCACAGTTACATTGTTAGTCTACAAACCACAAAATCAACAATACTTGGTATTAGAAAGATGTACAACCAGTACAGAGAAAAGAAATGGAATCAGATTGTAGAGTTATCTACCCTGATTATAAAATCTTCTGACCAGCCAACCATGTCTGATACCAATGACACAATAGAGAGTTCTTCAAGGGGTAGACAACTTGACAATGACAATACAGTACAGTCAGTTACAGAAGAATTTTGTGCTTACTCTAGAGACAATTAATTGTTATTTAATGTCTGAAATATAAGTGCTAACTATTGTTTGTTATTTACATGTTTATGCTAGTGTTGTCTTTATTGAATACTTTGTGTTTATTGCTACCATTTTATTTTAGAAATAAAATTAATAACAAGACTATTATCTTGTGTTTTGATATTCAAAGCTTGAACAAAATCTGCTGATGAAGTTGGTCTGTGTTAATACTGTCTACAGTTTCACAGAAATTTGTTGTTTGTATTTCCTTTTTCAATAAATGTTGTCAGTTGGTCATTCAATTATTTCAAATCATCATTATTAAGTTCTATACTCAATTCAATCTAATCAAACAGTTTTTCCTGAAATATGCCTAGATATATTTCAAAAGGAATTCTGCAATAATTTCATACAGTAGTGACCCTCTTGGATATCCAATCTGTATCAATATAAGAAATGATCATTTTGTTTTTTTCATAGTGAACAAGAAATAGCTTGCATTTTTTTAAAGTAAAAAAAAAGTCATACAGTGATGGCCATCATGGATTTCCATTGGTATATTTTAATAAAGTTGCTAAAGAAACGTAACATGATTTTTCAGTCATAATGTATATGCTGTATCTACAAATTGTGTTGTCATAAATTCATAAGCTTTGATATATTACGATGGAGTTCTCTGAATACTTGATGAATCTAAAGTAATGCTGCACAGGATATGTCATGGTTTCTAAAAACTTATAATAGATATTACATTTATGGTGAAATTAATATAATTTTCTTTCATTGTTTACTTCTCAAGTCTATGAATTTTAAAATATTAAAGAAACAATTTGCCATTACAATCATATCAGTTAAAAAAAAATGTTGAAATAAATAGTTAAAGCTAAAAGAAGCTAAGTATTGGTAATAATATGGGAAAAGACATTTTAACAAGGGAGATAAATCTGTCCAAAAATACTATATTTTTAGAAGCCCAACTTCTCTTTCTTTCTATCACTAGAATGTTTACCCAAATTACTTAACATTATAACTGACATTTAGAAAATTTCATGGGACAGAAGTCTGTAAATCAACTTTTATTAAGCTTATAGTGTATTAGAAAATTAAAAATATTGGTGCCCAACCCTTTAGAAATGACCTCTGAAACAACTGTTTTTTATTCAAATTATAATGCTTACTATATTAAAAGATTGACAAATAATATTTTGATTGTATGTGTAGTTCATATCTGTCATTAGCATTCCTTGTGGTATTTTAGACACAGCTTTACATGCAAATTAACCAATTTTCATTTTTTTTAAATAGGTGTTTAAACTAATTTTTAACTTAATAGAAGTCATTTATATAAACAGAAAACTTTATAAAAGTTAATGCCTTTTTTGAGAATTCACCAAAAGCTAACATTTTTCTAAAATACCTCATTATAAAATGCCATAAGGGGAGGTAATTCTTGCATTTGGAAAGACAACTCTGTATTAAAACAATGATTATACAATTATTAGTGTTCTGATCTTTTAATTATAAATTAAATACCCAAATTAGAAGTATCCCCAACTGTTAACTGATTATCCAATCAGAAGTCTTTTGATCTCCAATTATTAATTGATTACCCAATCACTTCCAATTATTAATTCATTAGACAAATCATGGTCCTTTGATCTTTAACAAGGTGAAAACAATCAACATAGTAACACTAAGCTTACAATTAAAACAATAACCAACTTAATTTTGAGTAAATGTAAAATAATATATAAACAGGGTCTTTTAAGGAATACAATATAACTCAAATACATTCTAATTTCAATACAATATCAAATTCTATACAACCATGGAAGTCTCTAGTATTCGATCTTATGCACAACAGTTGAAAGACTTACTGACACACCATGACAGAGCAGTTAATCAGCTTAATCTACTGGGTTAATATTTTATTTCAAACATTTAGACATCTTCTTCAAAGAAATGTTTGCTTGCCATATCAGTTAAAAATAGAAAAAAATATGTCTATTTATTCAACTTAACTACTTAACATTAGTTTTTAATAATTAATTTTTTGTTGCAGATTACAGAATCCAACAGATTGACAAGTACTTGTTTACATCTGAAACCAATGGTAACCACAGTTACATTGTTAGTCTACAAACCACAAAATCAACAATACTTGGTATTAGAAAGATGTACAACCAGTACAGAGAAAAGAAATGGAACCAGATTGTAGAGTTATCTACCCTGATTATAAAATCTTCTGACCAGCCAACCATGTCTGATACCAATGACACAATAGAGAGTTCTTCAAGGGGTAGACAACTTGACAATGACAATACAGTACAGTCAGTTACAGAAGAATTTTGTGCTTACTCTAGAGACAATTAATTGTTATTTAATGTCTGAAATATAAGTGCTAACTATTGTTTGTTATTTACATGTTTATGCTAGTGTTGTCTTTATTGAATACTTTGTGTTTATTGCTACCATTTTATTTTAGAAATAAAATTAATAACAAGACTATTATCTTGTGTTTTGATATTCAAAGCTTGAACAAAATCTGCTGATGAAGTTGGTCTGTGTTAATACTGTCTACAGTTTCACAGAAATTTGTTGTTTGTATTTCCTTTTTCAATAAATGTTGTCAGTTGGTCATTTAATTATTTCAAATCATCATTATTAAGTTCTATACTCAATTCAATCTAATCAAACAGTTTTTCCTGAAATATGCCTAGATATATTTCAAAAGGAATTCTGCAATAATTTCATACAGTAGTGACCCTCTTGGATTTCCAATCTGTATCAATATAAGACATGATCAGTTTGTTTTTTTCATAGCGAGCACAGCTTGCAGCGGGCAGCAAAGCTGCCCGCGAAGAGCGGTGAGCTCTACGGCAATTACGTTTCATGTGATCAAAATGAAATCACGTGATCAAAATCTGCTTAATGCTGATATTGATTTTTTTCGTCCGGAAGTTGATATCGTAAAAAAACTGGAACAAAGTGAATGAAGAAGCACTAAATTTAATTTTAAAAGAAAGAATTAAAAATAAATTTGACAACGATAAAAAGTTAATGTTATATTTAATAATGACAACAAAAATTTCATACTATCTTTTGCAATCTCTAAATCGATCTTTAAAAACTGACAATCAAATTACATTTCATGTGACGTCACCATTACAAAGAAAGACCTCACGTGACCACTAAAATTTAGAGGAACATTTAGGGTGTTCGAAAGTAACGTCAATTATGAAATGCACATTATATATTGATAATAAAAGACTATATTGTCTGTGCTCGCATTTTGGCAATGCCTACTCCATATTATATCATTAAGAGATAATAAGAAGAGATCGAACATATGAAAACTGACAATCAAATTACACTTCATGTGACGTCACTGTTACAATGAAAGACCACGTGACCACTGGAATTTAGAGGCACTTTAAAGGTGATAGGAAGTAACGTCAATTATGAAATGCACATTATATATTGATAATAAAGGACTACATTGTCTGTGCTCGCATTTTGGCAATGCCTACTCCATATTAGTTAACAAGAAATAGCTTGCATTTTTTTAAAGTAAAAAAAAAGTCATACAGTGATGGCCATCTTGGATTTCCATTGGTATATTTTAATAAAGTTGCTGAAGAAACGTAACATGATTTTTCAGTCATAATGTATATGCTGTATCTACAAATTGTGTTGTCATAAATTCATAAGCTTTGATATATAACGGTGGAGTTCTCTGAATATTTGATGAATCTAAAGTAATGCTGCACAGGATATGTCATGGTTTCTAAAAACTTAGAATAGATATTACATTTATGGTGAAATTAATATAATTCTTTCATTGTTTACTTCCCAAGTCTATGAATTTTAAAATATTAAAGAAACAATTGGCCAATACAATCATATCAGTTAAAAAAAAATGTTGAAATAAATAGTTAAAGCTAAAAGAAGCTAAGTATTGGTAATAATATTCAAAATAAAATTTAGCAAGGGAAATAATTCTATCCAGAAATTCCCATTTTTAGAATCAAGCTTTGAATTATCATCTGGAAACCAAATTTGGATGGATGGACATGAGGACCACTAAATACCCCTGACTCTGTTGAGCGAGAGTATACAAAATTAATAATAGACTATATTTTCTGCACTTGCATTTTGGTAATGCCTTGTTGATATTACACAATTTCTACAGTACTCATGGAAGGGGTAAATCATTTTCTTGTTCCAGGTCTTTGTTAAAGAGTTGAGAAAATAAATAATTTTAAATTAATGCACATGCATTTTTCCATGCAATGACATGACATTCATATAAGTACTTTGGTAATAGCTGTCATTCAAACATTCAGAGAAAATATAGGAGTCAATGTTCACAGGAATAGCTAATAACCACAAAGAATACATGTGACTGAAACATTGCAACACTGATGTTAAACAATTACAGAAGCTTATATTTAAATTTGTAACTAGGTTTATTATTTTTCTGACATTTTACCAATGTACTTTCATTTTAATCCACACCAGCTTTTTGTTTTATAATTTGAACCCCTTTGAAGAAAATAAACGAAACCTCATCTGATCTACTAGATTAAACTGGGTTAAAAATATCACAAAAATAATGGCCCCAGGGGTCATAATTCTGTATGATATACTGACCTGCAGGTGTAACTAGCAGATGATATATTGACCTGGAGGCATAAATGCCATATGATATATTGTTTTGTTTGTTTGAATATTGTTTAAGAGCAATTTTTCAGCTATATCATGGCATCCAGTTTTTATTGGGGGGGGAAGAGTACCCGGAGAAAACCCCAGCCCTTCAGTAGGAAAACTGGCAATCCTTGTCAATTAAGATTGGAGTCGAGTATACCCTGCCTGCAGTGAGAATCGAAACCGCGCAACCTAAGTGTTGACAGACCATGTGAGCAATAGTTGATGAACTACCTTAACCACTTGGCAAACAAGGCCCATTATGATATATATTTACCAGGCGGTATAAATACCATAGGATATATTGACTGGGAGGTATACATACCATATGATATATTGACCCCAGAGGTATAAATATTATATGATATATTGACCTTGCGGTATAAAAACCATATGATATATTGACTGGAAGTATAAATGCCATGATATATTGAGCTAGAGGTATAAAAACTATATATATTGACCCGGAGGTATAAAAACCATATGAAACATTGATCAGGAGTTATAAATATCCTATGATATATTGACCCAGAGGTATAAATATTCTAGTATTTCTCACCTAATTTATTATCTGTAGTTATATCTTTACGAAATTTACTGAGTATTCCTGCAGCAGGTCCTGACTTTTGACTTTGCCTTTTTCTGGAATCTGGAATGGGAGGTGTCCAGCGTTCTGATTGGTTGGATCTCATCATGGCACCATCCCTGTAAGGAATGTTATTATGTGTCATCAAAACTCTACATAATATTAACAATAATTCTACACACATGAAGTCATGACTCATTGTTATATACTATAGGATCTTACATTGGTACGAGTGGATTATCAGATTTCTCCAATAGAATTTAAGTCATTTAACTATCGAGATTGAAGAAATATGATAATTCAAGAGCAGTAATCTTTTTCTCTAATTTTAAAAAGTAGAAAATTTGCAAAATGAAATACAAATTCTCCCAACCCTCCATTTCACGGCCATGACTTGAATACACGTTGTTTTGTTTATGACGTCATTATTTTTTATTATGAGGTTATTATTTTAAGCCAATCAACAAACTATTCACAAGAACTATATTTTCCACACTGGTCAAAATTAGAGAAACTACAAACTTATCATATTTACCTAATTAGATCTACCTACTTATTACGGTAAATGAAGGTAATAACTAAATACCAAACACACAGGAAACTGTCAAAAAAGAAAATCCGTAAATCAAAGTAAGAGAAACAGGCAAACTCCAGAACCAACAACAAAAATATAGTAACTATAGCAATGGTCATGAATTGGTACAGGCATTTCAAAAGAAAATGTTGGTTTAAACGAGGTTTAATGGCATGCCAAACCTCCACTTCCATTATTGTAGTATGTGAGTTGGTTTGTTGAGTAAAATGGATTTGTATCATATACCACTAGTCAGTAATAGGTGTATCATATACCACTAGTCAGTAATAGGTGTATCATATACCACTAGTCAGTAATAGGTGTATCATATACCACTATTCAGTAATAGGTGTATCATATACCACTAGTCAGTAATAGGTGTATCATATACCACTAGTCAGTAATAGGTGTATCATATACCACTAGTCAGTAATAGGTGTATCATATACCACTATTCAGTAATAGGTGTATCATATACCACTAGTCAGTAATAGGTGTATCATATACCACTAGTCAGTAATAGGTGTATCATATACCACTAGTCAGTTATAGGTGTATCATATACCACTAGTCAGTAATAGGTGTATCATATACCCCTAGTCAGTAATAGGTGTATCATATACCACTATTCAGTAATAGGTGTATCATATACCACTAGTCAGTTATAGGTGTATCATATACCACTATTCAGTAATAGGTGTATCATATACCACTATTCAGTAATAGGTGTATCATATACCACTAGTCAGTAATAGGTGTATCATATACCACTAGTCAGTAATAGGTGTATCATATACCACTAGTCAGTAATAGGTGTATCATATACCACTATTCAGTAATAGGTGTATCATATACCACTAGTCAGTAATAGGTGTATCCAATAATCATTGTAGAAAACTAACTGTACACTAAATTAAAAAATGTAAGATAAGTATAAGAAAACCTAACAGTATCGAAAACCATAAGACAGTTACAACAAGTGTGGACTGTGAGCACGCTCACAAAGGGATACCCCCCCCGCTTCCCTTCAAGTCTAATTATCTCCCCTGAATAATATCCGACAGCGACGAAAATTCTTCATGCACATCTACATATGATGTAATTCCTTCATGTAAAGTTTCATCAAATCTGTCAAAAGGTTTAGGAGTAGTTGTGCTTATGAGGTCTCGCACTGAATACTATATTTAAAAGTCTAAGTCCAAATATCTCCCCTGAATAATATCCGACAGCGTCCAAAATTCTTCTTGCACATCTAAATATGATGTACTAGCTTCATGTAAAGTTTCATCAAAATCTGTCAAGCGGTTTAGGCGGAGAAGCGCTTACAAGGGATGTGAACAGACGGACATACAGACTGGGTGATTCCTATATACCCCCCCCCCAACAAGTTTGCGAGGGGTATAAAAATCCAGATTGAGACAAAGACACATGACAGAAAGAAGAAGAAACCAACAAGAAAAAAAAAGAAAAATGAGTAACTTGAACATAATAAAAGGTTAGGGTGCACTCATGTGCTCTAGAAAAAAAAGCAGTGCCTGCCTCCAATGCCAAAAAAAAATATTATTACCTTCTCGGGCCCCGCCGCGTGTCCCATATACCCGCTGCATTCATTTTTATCATACCAAATAAAAAATATAAAATCGGCAGTTCCGCGTCCCGCCCAGAAATTTTTCACGTCTGTTTCCGTTACCGGTAAAATTTATGATTGCGATCAGCAAAAAGTTTTCATTTACACGCTTTATCACGTGGTGTGGTAATTAAAAATACATCGTTTTTTAACTTCTGTCAGCATTGCATCATCTTTGGTGTCATGCCAAGTCCTCTCAGGAGGAAAAACGATAATACCGTGGACAATTCATTGTGATTATATGACAGAGAGTACGCTTGAGGACTTTTTAGAATCAATTAAAGCCAACGCTGCAGCAGCCTTTGTCAAATTTAAAGGCTACACAGCCGATGCCTTCATTGGGAGGTCCATTATCATATGCCTTTGCAGGAATGAGAGACAACTCGGACCACGGACAACTCGGACCGTAATAGCAGAGCTCGAAATAAGCGGTAGCCCGGCAGCCCGTGACTCCCTAAAACTTGGAAGGACTCCCTGGGTGTTTACTGTAAGAGTCCGTCGGGCTCCTTAAAAATTTAGCAGGGCTCACCACACTGGGCGAAGTGGGCGACAAAGACTTATAAGTCCCCATGGTTCACAGTAGATACTTGCATATGATCTGGTAATAATTCACACAGACTTCCAATTTATCAGAAAATGTGTAATTCCAATAAAAACGGCAAACAATATGCGTATTTAACATTTTTTTAAAGGATTTATGTCTTTCAACTGGATTACGTGCCATTTGTTTATTTACCGGATGTGACTAATTACCGGAAGCGAACAACAAAGAAAAGTAAAGTACAATGGCCCATAATCAAAAATAGTAATTTTTTTTATAAACAAACACTTTCAATTTGTTTCAAACTTCAGTTATTTCAAAGTGTATTGTATTTTAACAATTTTCTTTTATAAATATATGAGCTACACTTGAAAGAATAAAGATAAAGAATAATTATTAACATCATGATAAGTTCTATAGATGGGTGTCCCATGAAGCAATTTTGATCAGCACAACTTTGTCCAAGTGGAAGTGTGCTGAACAGAAGAATTTATTTCTGGGTTTAGTGTAATGTTATTCTATCTATCTTCTTTGGAAGTTTTGCTCAGATAAACATGGCATGTTCATAACAAACTGTTAGGAATATTATTATGTATACAAGAACTTCATGAATGATCAGTGCGGGACCAAAACTGCAAAAAATTCAGACAAAAAATAGTGTTTTTCAGAATGGAAATGTACCCTCAGAATACTGCCAGAATGCATTTTTTTGCACCAAAACCCCCAGAGCTTCTAGGGGCCTTGAGCGGCCCCATACCACCGGCCGTAAGGACCACTGCGCAGGCAGTGTGTCAACCGGCTATGCCGGTTAAATGGGATTCCCTGCAATTTTTAAGGACTCCTTGACTGGTTTATTAGGGAGTCCTTTTGACTCCCTATGTTACTTTTCCCATTTCTACCCCTGTAATAGGACAAGTCGGAGCATGTTATTCATATACGGTCCGAACTGTCCTATAATTTATGTTCCAAGAAATCTATATTGTCATGTAAAAAAGTTTTTGTTTGTTAACTGACGTCTATTTTATTAACTGTACAGCAGTTGACCATACTGAAATTTGTTGTTTAACATGAAATTTACTATGTATCAGAAAAAAACAAAAAACAAAAAAAAACTTCAACATATATTTATTTTAAAATAAGGGAATTGTGATATCAGAGTATGGTATCGTGTCTTCACCATTCTTACACATCTTGACCAAGCTACTCTTTTGGAATCACAGAAGTTTCTTATCTAATTAAGTTTCACTAAATTGACTTATTTGAAAACAAACAAGCTCAAATTCTTTCAGATCTTAAAATTGAAACAACATGATTACCGATCACATTAATTGAAGCCACCAATTATTATAGATAATTGTGAGTGTTTTCTGAATTCTTAAGATTGAATGTTGTTAATTGTGTCGCATTTCTCATCTTAACATTTAACCTTTATATAATTAAATCAGTATAATTTACATTCGAGTAGAACTATTACAATTTACTAAAAAAAAATTGTAATGTTATATTGATAAATATTATAAACAGGACTATTGTATTTTAATATTTTAATGACAGTATAAGAAATAAATGCGGTCCTAGTTGTCCAATTTTCTACGGACCGAGCTGTCCTTACTACGGTCCGAGTTGTCAGCGGTCCAAGTTGTCCGGTTACCAATTGCAGTACATATATCAAAAAGAAGACAACACATATGTATACAAAAAGTTGGTTTTAATTTCCCATTAAAACAGAATTCTTCAATTTCTTGTTTGATATACCAGTATATAAGAACAGATGCTACTAGTATATTTTAATAATTCAGACATAATGAAAGTTTCCACAAGTACATGCCAGAAAAAATTTAAAAAACAGCCACCCTGCCTCATTAAAAAATTTGAAAAATGGCCTGAAGAAGCAACTTTTTTTTTAAGAAAAAAACAAGAAAAAAAAAAAGACTCCTCCCTGCCTCATAAAAAAATTTGAAAAGTGGCCTGAGAAGCTAATGATTTTTTTTACATGGCCTAAGACACCCATCAAGTTACTAATTGTCATGTTCGAGAAAAAGTCAAATACGGGAATAGGAAAACTTACCTATGGCTCAGAAAAAATGGCTGATTGCAAATGGGAGATGGATTCCATAATGATCGTGATGATGGCCATAGAACTTCTGAATGGATTTCATCAACCTAGACAAATCCTTAACAAAACTCGGGTTTTAAATATATAATTGCCTGTTACAAATTAGACTCTTAAGACCAATTATTCCTAAGCACCAAAATACCTGGGACATGACATGTCTCAGATTTTGCTGATTTTCATTTCATAAGTTGCAATTGACCATTGGATCACAAAAATGATGACTGTTTGTTATGATTGACCACGGTTGCCATGGTAACCGAGGCGGTCATTTTTTATCATTTCTCATACTGCGAAATATCCTATATTCAATTCCCAATTTTCTATTCAAAAATCAAAGCATATTCAATATAACATTTTATTTGCTTAATTCAATACCTCATAGACAATATTCAAAAAATTTTTAAGACTAAAACATAAATGTGTAGTCAGAACCAGGCTATGGAATATGTCAAGAAATCATGGATTTTCTCTGGAATTTTTCTACCAAAAAATTTCCATTTTTGCCACTTTTCTGACTCCATTTTCAGAAAATGCACCAATCACAAATACTCATGATGAATAGGGGGCCTCGGTGGCCGAGTGGTAAAGGTAGTTCGTCTACTATTGATCACGTGGTCTGTCAACACTGAGATTGCGGGTTCGATTCTCACTGCAGGCAGGGTGTACTCGACTCCAATCTTAATTGACAAGGATTGCCAGTTTTCCTACCGCAGGTCGGGGGTTCTCTCCGGGTACTCCGGCTTCCTCCCCCAATAAAAACTGGACGCCATGAAATAGCTGAAAAATTGCTGAAAGTGGCGTTAAAACACCATTCAAACAAACAAACAAAAATCATGATAAATATAATTACATAAATTGATGATTAATATTCAAAAGTTATAAAAATCTCAATGGGGTAACAAAAGATGTCTTCAGAAAACACTGTCAAAGATGGTTACCATTGTAACTTGTGAAAAAAAAGCCATTTCTGTATTGTTCAATATTTCCACGAAACTACTATTTCTTAGGGTTAAATTAAATCATCGTTAATTATTATTTTTAACAGACATCCTTTAAACTTAAAATGACATTGAAATCATTTCAGGGTACAGTGTCTCAAGGTCAAGGTCAACTAAAAATTGAGCTTTAAAATATGAAAATCTCGAAGCAAAATCAATTTTAAGTGACCTTGAAAACCACACAAGTGACCTTGAAAGTTTTCCTAGGTCATGCTGTGTTGAAAAGATCCATTTTAGGTACATATGATGACAACAATTGTTATCTTGGCTCATATTAGAAGTATGGTCATACATATATTTAAATATCGAAAAATTGCCGTTTTTGTTTTATTACCATGGTAACCAACTTTAGCGGTGTTTTCTGAATACATTTTTTCTTACCCCATTGAGATTTTAAAATTTTTTTAATATTAATCATCAATCTATGTAATTATATTCACGATGAGTATTTGTGATTGGTGCATTTTCTGAAAATGGAGTCAGAAAAGTGGCAAAAATGGTAATATTTTTAACCAAAAATTATAGAGAATAATTCCCTATTTCTTGACATATTCAATAGTCTCAGTCTGATCACACATATATTGAAAGTGTTGTAACTGTTTTGAATATTGTCAATGAGATATTGAATTAAGCAAATAAAAAACTTCTATTGAATATGAATTGATTTTGCCCTGAAAAATTGGGATTTGAATATCGCCCTTTTCACTGTATTTTAATTGGCCCAAAATGGCTGCCACAGTTACCATGGCAACGAAGTCAAATCATAACAAACAATCATTATTTTGTGATCCAATGGTCAATTTCAACTTATAAAATGAAAATCAGCAAAATCTGAGACATGTCATGTCTCACCCTATATGGAAATCCTTTGATCCTTATGGAGAATTGGTGTTAAAACATTTACAAATGCAGTAATTCTTTATACTTGATCACTTTATATGTGATAGGGATGATGTCAAACATGTAGCTTACTTTGTACATAATGTCTGTGTTTGACATGTTACTACACATTTCTGATGACAAATCATGCAACATTAGGGGAGATAACTTACTTTGTTCATGTCTGTGCTTTACATCTTACTAGACATTTCTAAGACAAATCATGCAACATAAGGGGAGATAACTTACTTTGTACAGAATGTCTGTATTTGACACCTGACTACACATTTCTTATGACAAATCGTGGAGTATAAGGGGAGATATCTTACTTTGTACATAATGTCTGTGTTTGACGCCTGACTACACATTTCTTATGACAAATCATGGAGTATAAGGGGAGATAACTTACTTTGTACATAATGTCTGTGTTTGACACCTGACTACACATTTCTCATGACAAATCATGGAGTATAAGGGAAGATAACTTACTTTGTACACAATGTCTGTGTTTGACACCTGACTGCACATTTCTTATGACAAATCATGGAGTATAAGGGGAGATAACTTACTTTGTACAGAATGTCTGTGTTTGACACCTGACTACACACTTCTTATGACAGATCATGCAACATAAGGGGAGATAACTTACTTTGTACATAATGTCTGTGTTTGACACCTGACTACACATTTCTTATGACAAATCATGGAACATGTACAACACAGGAATGCATCTTTTAGCCAAATCTGTAACACACAAAATATATACAAAACTAAGCTTGAGTAAGAGTTGAGAGTTAATTTTCTATAGCAATGATATGAAAAATCCACATAAAAAATCCAAATAGTAGAGAACATATAGGCTTTGTTACAAACCATTGCTTCCTTATCACAGGGAATAAGGAATAATCCACACAAATAATTTTGAATGCATCTTTGGATATTCAGAGTGCAAAATTTTTGAAAATTTCAAAAAGTGTTTTCTAGAAATAATTTATTAAAGATCAGAATTAATGTGAATTAAACTTTTACTGTTTGGTAAAATGGCAAATATTTTTTTTATTTAAATACATTTACATTACTATGCAAACAATGTAATAATTATAGATTAATATATGGGCAAATCCATATTGGTCTGGGTATCATCCTGACACCCCTATATCAGGCAGATATGGATTAGCCATATATTAATCCTCTTATCATATGCTTCATTCAGACAATAAGGATAATGCATACAAATAACAATTTTATTATTTTGCAACAAATAATGCATGTATGATTTTCAACAAATTTTGTATGTCTCCAACGTCTAAAACCATTCAGGCTTGGCCAATTTTGCTATTTATGGAGACATAACGGAAGTAAATGTCACGAGGAGACCAGAGGGTTATCAGAATGGGATGTTCAAATATCAGTTGGCGAAAAATTTAGCCTTTTGTAGCGGCTACAATGAGCCTACTATTATCCACAATCTACAAAAGGGGTCTTTATCGGGGCACTCTCCAAACACGTTACTAACTGTGGTCCCTGGTCAGGCTTTCCATGCTAACTGTGGTCCCTGGTCAGGCTTTCCATGCTAACTGTGGTCCCTGGTCAGGCTTTCCATACTAACTGTGGTCCCTGGTCAGGCTTTCCATGCTAACTGTGGTCCCTGGTCAGGCTTTCCATGCTAACTGTGGTCCCTGGTCAGGCTTTCCATGCTAACTGTGGTCCCTGGTCAGGCTTTCCATGCTAACTGTGGTCCCTGGTCAGGCTTTCCATGCTAACTGTGGTCCCTGGTCAGGCTTTCCATGCTAACTGTGGTCCCTGGTCAGGCTTTCCATGCTAACTGTGGTCCCTGGTCAGGCTTTCCATGTTATTACAACACCTTTACAAGAGGACATCCCCTATCTGCCACCTGGGAATGTGCTGGGCAGCTCTGTGGGTCGAGCACTATGAACCCTCACAGTATGGTCCCAGTTTAAAATAATTAAATGATACTATATTGACATATTCAGTAAGTACTATTCTATTAAACACAGTACCTTTTTGCCACAGAAGTGGCAGTAAGTTGCTGAAGTAAACTGAGTGGCCGTGAAATCATGTTTTCCAATCTCTAACCTACTTTAAAGAACATTGTTTATATGTTAATTGGTGACAAATTACTCTGAAAATATTTATATTCATGTTATAAACAGAAACAATACAGTACAAGCTAGGTGATGTTATAACTGCACAATAATGAGACTTTTAATACTGATAAAAATAAAGAACAATCACAAAACAAAAAAAACAAATTTATTTGCATGAATACTGTTACGTTCCATGCCAGTTCACCAGTGTATATACATGTTTATAGTAATGACATGCGAGACTGCAGTTAAATATACAGTCAGCCAGACTTCAGATGTATTATAGAGATATTACAACCAATATCACATGATCAGCTTAACCGAGTCTTATCAATTATAATGCCTGTCCAATGAATGAACTGTTACAAGTGATTCTTGTTCCTGATAAATTCTGAGCATACCATTGTCTTGTTGTTAATGTGTGTGTTTGGCATTTAATTAAGTATCAAGTACCAGTACACTGTAGAAGAATTTGAGTACAATACAAAAATGTGACTTTTCAAACCATTGTTTACATTTTAGCAGAATTTTTAAATTGCTGACAAGACATTATACTTTTGAATTTGATTTTTTAACATAACATGTATAGAATTAGGAATAAATACTTTGGGTGTTCTCCTGATCTATCTTTAGAATTATGATAAATACTTTGGGTGTTCTCCAGATCTATCTATAGAATTATGAATAAATACTTTGGGTGTTCTCCTGATCTATCTTTAGAATTATGAATAAATACTTTGGGTGTTCTCCTGATCTATCTTTAGAATTATGAATAAATACTTTGGGTGTTCTCCTGATCTATCTTTAGAATTATGAATAAATACTTTGGGTGTTCTCCAGATCCATCTATAGAATCAGCACAGGTTACAACTTCATCAGAACTTTCCTTGTCTGAGATGACCATGACCTCTGGAATTATTCTTTCTGTACCAGATGTTTTCGTTGACCCATATCTGAAGGCTAGGGTTATGTCCCCATGGCACATTTTATGTTCAAATCCTATGTGACTCATGTACTCATGGAACCTTGCTTTACTGTAAAATATAATTTAATATGAGCAATATTATAAAAAGTATTTTTTAAATTTAATATATAAATTAAAAAGAAAATTTGCCAATGTTTTGCTAAGGCATATTTACAAATGACAAAACAATGTATTACTGTTACATCATAAACAATGGCAATACATATTTTTGTCAATTTTGATAATGAAGCAAATAGAGCAGACATGGTCATCAAAACATCAGCAAATTATTTATAACAATATTTTATTCATTTGGAACAAACAGATTTTCTACATTTTGTAATTCTGAAGGATTCTATTTATTTTTAGTGTGGTTTAATGCCACATTCAGGAATTTTTCATTTATATAGTGGCATCCAGTTTATTGGCGGAGAAAGCCAGAGTATACCAGGTGAAAACCCTGATCTCGTTAAGAAAACTGTTAATCCTTGGATTGGAGTCCAGTACATCCTGCCCACAGTGAGACTCGAACCCACAACTGCAGTATTGACAGGCAAGTGTTCAACAGTAGACCAACTATTTATTTAACCACTGTGGCCCTATCAAGATGATTTTAAATGTTAATTTCAATGAAATTAAACATGACAACACATGATTTAACTTTACTCCTGTCTAAATTAAAAACAAAATGTTATTTTAACATTAGGGAAAAAGTAACAAAACAGAACATGTACTAACCTGACCCCAGCAATATTTTCTGGGGGTTTCAGTGTGACACATCTTTGTACTAACCCGACCCCAGCAATATTTTCTGGGGGTTTCAGTGTGACACATCTTTGTACTAACCTGACACCAGCAATATTTTCTGGAGGTATCAGTGTGACACATCTTTGTACTAACCTGACCCCAGCAATATTTTCTGGGGGTATCAGTGTGACACATCTTTGTACTAACCTGACCCCAGCAATATTTTCTGGGGGTATTAGTGTGACACATCTTTGTACTAACCTGACACCAGCAATATTTTCTGGGGGTATCAGTGTGACACATCTTTGTACTAACCTGACCCCAGCAATATTTTCTGGGGGTATTAGTGTGACACATCTTTGTACTAACCTGACCCCAGCAATATTTTCTGGGGGTATCAGTGTGACACATCTTTGTACTAACCTGACCCCAGCAATATTTTCTGGGGGTATCAGTGTGACACATCTTTGTACTAACCTGACCCCAGCAATATTTTCTGGGGGTATCAGTGTGACACATCTTTGTACTAACCTGACACCAGCAATATTTTCTGGGGGTATCAGTGTGACACATCTTTGTACTAACCCGACCCCAGCAATATTTTCTGGGGGTATCAGTGTGACACATCTTTGTACTAACCTGACCCCAGCAATATTTTCTGGGGGTATCAGTGTGACACATCTTTGTACTAACCTGACCCCAGCAATATTTTCTGGGGGTATCAGTGTGACACATCTTTGTACTAACCTGACACCAGCAATATTTTCTGGGGGTATCAGTGTGACACATCTTTGTACTAACCTGACACCAGCAATATTTTCTGGGGGTATCAGTGTGACACATCTTTGTACTAACCTGACCCCAGCAATATTTTCTGGGGGTATCAGTGTGACACATCTTTGTACTAACCTGACCCCAGCAATATTTTCTGGGGGTATCAGTGTGACACATCTTTGTACTAACCTGACCCCAGCAATATTTTCTGGGGGTATCAGTGTGACACATCTTTGTACTAACCTGACACCAGCAATATTTTCTGGGGGTATCAGTGTGACACATCTTTGTACTAACCTGACACCAGCAATATTTTCTGGGGGTATCAGTGTGACACATCTTTGTACTAACCTGACCCCAGCAATATTTTCTGGGGGTATCAGTGTGACACATCTTTGTACTAACCTGACCACAGCAATATTTTCTGGGGGTATCAGTGTGACACATCTTTGTACTAACCTGACCCCAGCAATATTTTCTGGGGGTATTAGTGTGACACATCTTTGTACTAACCTGACCCCAGCAATATTTTCTGGAGGTATCAGTGTGACACATCTTTGTACTAACCTGACCCCAGCAATATTTTCTGGGGGTATCAGTGTGACACATCTTTGTACTAACCTGACCCCAGCAATATTTTCTGGGGGTATTAGTGTGACACATCTTTGTACTAACCTGACCCCAGCAATATTTTCTGGGGGTATCAGTGTGACACATCTTTGTACTAACCTGACCCCAGCAATATTTTCTGGAGGTATCAGTGTGACACATCTTTGAGAGTCCCTTTGTACAGTCATCAAACAGTCCAGGGATATGTCTGATAAAGGCAAACTTATCTGAGAGAGAAAATAACACAAATTGCCAGCAAACATTAGAAGGTTTTTCATTTAATTTTTTGTTGTGGTTTTATGCCACATTTAGCAATTATTTAGCAATATTAAAGTGGCCAAATTTTATTTTTGGAGTAAGCAGGAGTTACAGGTGAGAACCATCTTTCCTTGTGAGTTTAGGGTTCAAGTAAAACACACTTTGTCTGAAATCAAGCTTAAACTCACAAACCAGTATTGATCTAAAGTAGGTTAGGTTCTTCCTAGTCAGCATACACAGAGTAGGAAATTAACTATTATCATTATTTTAGCATTTTGAAAAAAAAAATATATATATATTTTGTTTAAGTATGATATAATGTATATTATCAAAAGTTGTTATGTATGGGTATAGTACATTGATCACCAATCAACTACTTCAGAATCTGGCAGTAACTGCATCACACGCCATCAGAAGGTTGTAATGCATGAAATTATCTATATTATTAAATAGTCAATTGACGACTTTCCAATTTAAAAAACGCCACCTAGTGTCCATTTCCGGTACTAAAAACTGCGGCTATAGCCGCAGTTTGTCCTGTTGAAACCTTTTGAAATGGACAATTGTCTTTGATAAATTTTCACGCTTCAGTTGAATGACAGGTGTCAATATCTGAGTGAGGAAGGTTATTAAAACCGGATGCTGTGCAAACATGATCGTTAATTAATTAATCTATGTTCATTATCCTATTTACCTGATGTTAATTGGAGGTAGAACCCCAGCTGTTTTATAGCTTAAATAAACAAGGTTACCAGTGACATCCGTGTTGTATTCAAACTCACCTGTTGCCTATGGCTATAGTAACATCTACTTGTAAGGTTAATTAGATGAAAAATTTAATTGGCATAGACAAACAATATTAAAACAATCCAAAATCTTTATTTCAATATCATAGTCTTTTAGTAATGATAGCCGTAGTTTTTTTAACAGGAAGTAAAAGGGGAGTTAAATCATATAAAACTGGAAATGGGTCAATTTCCTAAAACAATATTTCCTAAAATAATATGGATTAATTTTGTGGGTAACATGTTTTATGAGAACAAAGATTGTAACACATACTCATATTGGAGCATCTTGGCAATTGTATTTCTATTAGTACTTTGAGGGTCGTGATCACTTTGAAGGTCACTATATAATGAGCACTTTCAAGATCAATATAATAACTTTGAGGGTCACTATAATCCTTTTAAGTGTCATTTAATGATCACTCTGAAGATAACTATGAGCACTTTAAGGGTCACCTTGAGCTCTACGAGGGTCACTACGAGCACTTTGAGGGTCACCATGAGCACTAAGGGTCACTATGAGGATTTTGAGGGTCACCATGAGCACTAAGGGTCACTATGAGCACTAAGGGTCACTATGATCCCTGTGAGGGTTACTGTGATCACTTTGAGGTCACTATGAACACTTTAAGGTTTACAAAGATTACTTTTTATCCTGCAATCAGTACATTGAATTGAAAAATTGAAGAATGTGTCCATGGGACACAGATGCCCCACGCTTAATGAAGCCCCAAACAGGAAGTAGTTGTCCGACAGGTCTGAAAGTCGCTTAGGACCTACAACTTGTGATACTGAACCACCCTGCCAAATTTCAAATTGTTCTCATGTACAGTTTCTCAGAAAAGCTTGACGGAAATTTGTTCGGACGTACATACATACATACAGACAGACGGACGGACAGACATGAGTAAAACTTAATGCCCCCCAACATGTTGTCGCAGAGGCATAAAAAAGTAGCCAAATCACTGCTTTTTGCTTAAAATAAAGTCACCTGGTACCTGTGTCCTCAATTCTTATGAAAGTTAGTATTCTGTTCTTGTTTATGGCATGTTGTCAAATATGATGTTTGTTTTTTATGTCAGGCTATCACTAAAACAACACGCTAAAAATTTTCAAAAATCAGCCAGAAGTGGTGTTTTTTCATGTTTTTTCATGAACATAAAATGTATTTTAGGGTTGCAGGATAATACTCCTACAATGTGAGACAATATTTTTAGCGTCAGAAACAGGTGGGAATGCTCGGCAAGTCTACCTGTTTCAAAGGCTTGTACTAATAAATTATATTTTTTCTGACCACGTATGTATCCTGTGAACAATAAGGAATTTACATGATATAAGGATATCTTATGTTATGATTTTGCATCTTGTTATTTGCTCTACAGAGCCTTATTTATTTAACCTGTGATTTACTTCCTGGTTTAATATATCTTTTATTTCATATTTTGAGCCTTACATGGCCAATCAGTGATTCCCTTCCTGGTTTGATGACTTTCTCATGTTTATCCAGTTTGGGAGGAATCCTACACCAGACACACACATTCAGATATTTATCTTCAGAAGTTGTGTTGAAGACAAATTCTTCATTCCATTCTGGATTCTGAAAGTTTATTAATAAATACTTCAACATTCAAAAAGATAAAATACATCCCTACCCCTACCTCTTTCAATAAAAACAAGTGTGGAAACATAAAAATGTTTTGACTAAATTCCACATCTGTAACGAAAACAAATTATGTCATAAGCATTACTTAAATAGCATTTTAATTGTTATCATTTAAAATATACAATGCATGGTTACAGAGAAACTGACCTAATCTAAAAACTTTAACTTAGTCAATTGACTGTGAAATTGAGGTCATTATCAGTTGAAACCTATGAGACACTCATGTACTAATCATTTGCAACCTATAGACCAAATACTGTCATCCTACCATGCATGGTAACAGAGGAACTGCCTTAACTCAAAAACTTTAACATAGTCACTGGACCGTGAAAACTGAGGTCAAGGTCAGGTGACACCTGCCAGACAGTCATGTACTCTTCACCAGCAACATGTATGAAATATTGTCACCCTACCATGCATATTACAGAGGAACTGCCCTAGTACAAAAACTTTAGCATAGTCCCTGGACTTGAAATTGAGGTCAAGGTCAGGTTACACCTACCAGACAGTCATGTACTATTCATCAGCAACCTATATACCAAATATTGTCATCCTACCATGTGTGGTTACAGAGGAACTGCCGCAATCCAAAAACTTAAAAATAGTAGCTGGACTGTGAAATTTAGGTCAAGGTCACAGGTGACTGACTGGTACTCCACATAAGCCACCACTGGATGGAATTTGATGGACATAGGGCTTAGGCTTACAAATATATGAAGCTAGATGTAGAAGTGTTTACGCTGCGGCCGCCAAATTCCCATACATATGTCTCGCCTCCAGCGACTATCGTCACAGGTGAGACAAAAATTACTTGAAATTCAGATTTAATGGCCATTATTAAACTTGCATCCACTTAAGAAACAGACCCAGTAACTGGTCTAACCTTTTTGCTTTTGATTTCAGTTGTCTTCTGGTTGTCACTTAAGCCAGGTTTGTCCCTTTCGTCAGACTTGCTACTGGTGCCATCTTGTGGTAGACCTTTAACTTCCTGTTCCTTAAGTAACTGAATGTCATCTTCATCTGAAGAATCTTCTGAAGGTTCCCTGCTGTTCATCTAAATATTTATTACAAAACTTATGTTAACATCAAATAAGTTCTTTACCTTACTGATTGCAGTATTCTTTGTGGTCTTAGGACCACTTATAATGTCTGACTCATCGAACTCACCATAGGCAAATAAATGTCCTATGTTGTTATTAAAGTAGCTACTGTCCCCACTTTGACGAATACCTTGTTGTAAATAAAATTTTCAAAAATGCAGGAAATTAGATAAACGTTAAAATTAAATTAATCGCAGGTAATTTTTATCATTCCTGGAATCACTTTAATGTGAAACAAGGACCATAAAGGTTTCCAAGGTCTGCTTCAGTTTATCCATTACTTTAAATGTTTACCTCCATGGCATATGATACCGAAGGTCTAAAATCAAAGCCCAAAAAGTGACAAAGAATGTTATTTTCATTTTTATGTCTGCGATGACAGTCTAAATTAAAAATATGTCAGGCCAGAAAATTAAAAAATATATGGTTGAAATGATTTGACTGGTTATTTAATGATGACACTTCAATAGAGAATATAAAACTCAAGTGCAAAGTAGGTCTCACAGCCAGGAAAACAAGTACCTGTACTTCAGGAAAGTCCTGCCTAAATCTTAGGACGAAAGATTTTTCAAAACACAAGTTGACCCTTGACTATAGGTTAGTTGGACTAAAGATTGTATCAGATTAAACAAATGCGTGGAACTTGCTCCATACATGAGTTAAATCTAAATGCGTTTCGGCATATAAGTGATCATATTTTCAACATTCACGATACACAATTAATTATCTTGTTTAATACATTGATGATTTAATATGTCACCGAAAACTTAGAGGAACTTTGTTCTGAATGTTCTGGTGCATCAATGTTTACTGAATAGATTGTTAAGGACATACATTGGGATGTCACGTCTAGGGAATTAAAATCAAAAACTTGAAGTGTGTAATTTAAGGATGCATTCCAGTAAAAACTGGTTATCCTGGTTGTTTTTGTTACATTCGTTGCACTATCTGGAAAACCAGTTTTTACCGGAATGCATCCTTAAATTACACACTTCCAAGTTTTTGATTTTGTCAACAAGGGGAATGATTATGAAGAATGTGAAAATAAACAATCATGGTTTAGAGAAGTACTTCTGATTTCAAAATAAATCATCTTTTATTGATTTTGAATTAAAATCCCAGTAAAAATACAAGATAAAACTTCGCATACAATTTGCATGCAAATCTCGAACATTATAAAGGCCACAGATTTTGTCTCTATGAGGCAATGAGGCAGCAAAAAAAAAGTGAAACTAGACAAAGTGGATCAAGAGATCACTGATACCCCCGCTTTTGTTAAAAAATTTCTAACGTTTTTCGTAGACTGTGATCTTGAAATTTGACGGATTTCCCCCAAAATCGATAGACTTCTTACCAACATAATCTATAACAATATCCCACAGTTTCATTCAAATCGGATGCAAATTTTTTGAGATTTTGTTTTGGAAACTACTTTTTTCTAAAAATTTCTAGTTTTTGTCGCAGACTGCGACCTAGAAATTTTAACAGATTTCCCCCAAAATCAATAGGCTTCTTACCAACTTGATATATAACAATATCCTAAAGTTTCATTCAAATCAGATGCAAACTTTTTGAGTTATTGTCCAGAAACAACTTTTTTGTAAAAATTTCTAAAGTTTTTGGTGGACTGCGACCTTGAAATTTGACGCATTTCCCCAAAATCAAAAGGCTTCTTATCAACCTGATATATAACAATATCACAAAGTTTCATTCAAATCAGATGCAAACTTTTTGAGTTATTGTCCCGAAACGACTTTTTTGTAAAAATTTCTAACGTTTTTCGTTGACTGCGACCTTGAAATTTGACGGATTTCTCCCAAAATCAATAGGCTTCTTACCAACCTGATATATAACAATATCCCAAAGTTTCATTACAAGCATATGCAAATTTTTTGAATTATCATCCGGAAACCAAATGTGGACAGATGTACGAAAGGACATGAGGACCACTGTATACCCCCCAACTCGGTCGAGCAGGGAGAATAAAAAGCAAATGAAAAGGAGAAAGGTGTATTATTTGAACCATAGAGACATAAGATAATTAGTATTGGGATTGCCAATATACAATTAATTACTTTGATACAGGTCGCTATCAGGATTTATCATCCAGAAAAAATGTAATATTCAACAAGTTGCAAGGCGAGGTGAATATACATTTTTGAAGGCTGAGAATCCTGATTGTATCTGTATGTCAAAGTCAGTAATTGTTTTATTACATGAATAAAATCGCCATCTTCCTTCATCAGAATAACAGAGGATTCTTAAATGTTGTAATTGTTGTAATGCTGGTTTCTTAATGACCTTAATATTTTCTATTAATACTGCATTTTGATATTGATTTGCTTATTATCCTGAAATTCCAGTTTCATCACATTTCAAATATTTAAAAGAGTATAATTATATCAATAATTTTATTCGTAAATTTTTTAACAGTATATTTTATAATTACAAATGATTCAATGACGACCACTAAAAATGAAATTTATCGTTATGTTGGAACAGTCATGAAAAACAGGCTTGAACTGGTTAAAACCAGTCAATATTGGATTCTGCTTGACTACTTGAATTGTGCAGCAAACAAAAATTTCCATATTTTTATGTAATTTTAGTACTGTTGGGATTTATAGTGATTTATCGTGACCCAAAAGTTGTTTTTAGATGATTCAAATACATGCAAAATTCTATTCATGTAATAATCAAAAATACATATAATGTCTTACTAAAAAAAATCCGGGGTCACTGTGGTTCCTGTTTCTCAGATGTTTTGCAGGTGTAGGAAGTTGGGGATCTTCAGAAGACATCTTTTGTCCGTTCTTAGCCTTGGTTACTGGATTTGAATCCATTGATTTAGACAGTTGATGTCCAGATGTGGATATGTCCATGTTGAGCTCTGATTGACTGTTACTAGCAACGGTGACAGTGCCTTCTGAAACGGTGTTACTTTTTACCCTTCTTTGCAAAAGAGCTTTGCCTGAGCTGACCAATGACAATACTCTTCTGTGTGGACTGCTTGGACTGGATAAAGCTGAGACATTTTTGTCAAGACAAATTTGATTGGTTGATTCCTTTTGCTTGTCGTCAGAATCACTTGGTTTCAGTACAATGTTGACATAATCATCCCTAACAACCTCTTTTTGTTTATTGGATTCCAAATCCTGTAAATGTTTTATTTCATATTAAACTCCTAATAATTCAAATCCTACATTAGCATATTAACAGTTGTATTTTGTGAGTTTGGTTCTATGTTCAGTGACAAGATTAGGACAAGTTAAATTAAATATTTTGGTTCCAGTTACATAAAAAAAAATTGATCATAGACTTAAATGGCCGGATTTCATTTAATAGAAACTAGGTGAGCGACAGACCTGAAATCAAATCCCACGTTATGGGAGGCCATGCATACAAAATTTCAAGAGGCTGGCATTAGTAGTTGCTGAAAAAACTACTACGAAAATATTTTCCCTGCCCACCAGACATTCACCATTTTAATACCGTAGATATTAAGTTTGGATTTTCATTTAAATTATAATTTTTTTACTGCAATGGTCATTTTGGTGTTCAACAGCAGTCTGACCTCATCCATTTTACTTAGAGGACTTTATTAGATGTTTTTTACCACTTTAGATAATTTTATCTAAATTTAATTTTAGTTTAGATAAACAAGTGCTTGTGGATTCACAGGGAGCATTTCTTTGTTATTTAAACAGTCTTACTAATTGTGTTTACAAACCTTGAAATGTTCTTCAACTGGCCCTGTCTTAGCTCTCTCCAGTCTAAGTGTCACCCTTTAAAATGTGTAAATACATTTAAGTATAGCTGACTGACATTATATAAACAGCCTAAGGTTTGAATTTAATATTAACAATAAAATTTACATTTCAGAAATACCTTTTTTAATAAATTATGTTGTTTAAGAAGCCATATGGCTCAAACTAATATATGGAATTTTGCAACTGAAACTGGCTATTAACAATAATCAAAACAAACGAACAAAGCAACTGAAACAAACACAGTTTTATGATCATTGTTCTCGTACTCCTGTAACTGCCTATGAATAAATCAACTAGAAATGGAAGTTTGCTTGCGAGAATGCAAAAGGAAGCAAGTGAAATAATGATAGAGCAATAAAAAGCATCACAGCCTGAGGGTAAACAAAGGACCTTGAGGAAGCAGCCTGAGGGTAAACAAAGGACCTTGAGGAAGCATCACAGCCTGAGGGCAAACAAAGGACCTTGAGGAAGCATCACAGCCTGAGGGTAAACAAAGGACCTTGAGGAAGCAGCCTGAGGGTAAACAAAGGACCTTGAGGAAGCAGCCTGAGGGTAAACAAAGGACCTTGAGGAAGCAGCCTGAGGGTAAACAAAGGACCTTGAGGAAGCATCACAGCCTGAGGGTAAACAAAGGACCTTGAGGAAGCATCACAGCCTGAGGGTAAACAAAGGACCTTGAGGAAGCAGCCTGAGGGTAAACAAAGGACCTTGAGGAAGCAGCCTGAGGGTAAACAAAGGACCTTGAGGAAGCAGCCTGAGGGTAAACAAAGGACCTTGAGGAAGCATCACAGCCTGAGGGTAAACAAAGGACCTTGAGGAAGCAGCCTGAGGGTAAACAAAGGACCTTGAGGAAGCATCACAGCCTGAGGGTAAACAAAGGACCTTGAGGAAGCAGCCTGAGGGTAAACAAAGGACCTTGAGGAAGCAGCCTGAGGGTAAACAAAGGACCTTGAGGAAGCATAAGAAAACAACATGAAACTTGAGGAAGCTAGCAGAAGATAATGAAAGCTGGAGGAATCAAGCAACAGGAATTAGGAGGGAGCAAGAGAAAATATTTGGAATCATGAGGAAGTAAAGATAAGCATGATGAAGCTTGAGGATGCAAGTGACAGCAAAAAAAGTGTGAGGAAGAGAGACAGAGAAATCATCAGGAAGCAAGGGGAAGCTTCAGGAAGCATAAAAAAACTAGAGAAAGCAAACGGTAGCAAGTAAGAGAAAGCATGTGGAACTGAGGGGAAGCATAAGTAAGCATGAGGTAGAACAAGCAAGCATAAGCAACCAAGCAACCATTTCCAATTATGCAAGCATCATCTGGACAGGAATTTAGAGTCTCAGTCAAAAAATATATACAAACATGGAAAATCAAACTATGCAAAAAGCTGCCTCTGGCCAAAATATGCTTAAAATTGCTAGTGACTTGAAACACTAAACATACCTACTCACTGTAATTAAGTACTTAACATATAAGTAAAACTATAGGAATACATATGAGTTATTCTACAATTATTACATTTGCTGTATGTTACATGTACATGTATACAATTGAGCATTTTCTTCGGTATACAAACAACTTCTCCTGGTTCCCACAAACGAACCAAAATACCTTTCTTTCTGTTGTTTTTTTTTTGTAGTAGTAATATAAAGTTGACAATTTTTGCATTATACAGACACTGAAGGAAACTACATACTTACAGTCTGTAAATATACGTGGATATGATATGAAGCAACAGAGAAGAGCTTTTCTTCCTGTTGCTATAACTAGATTTACAGAATAAATACATCTAAAATTACTGCATTTAAGTATTTACAACAAACTGTCAACATTATGCATATAATATTATGTCAGTTATATATTTGAGAATTTTGGCAGCCTGTGAGTCTGATGCTATTATAATGTTCTGCCTGTTACATTTCTGAGAATTTTGGCAGACTGTGAGACAGAGGCTATAATACTCATCTGTCAGTTACATTTCTGAGAATTTTGGCAGCCTGTGAGACAGATGCTATTATAATGTTCTGTCAGTTACATTTCTGAGAATTTTGGCAGCCTGTGAGACAGATGCTATTATACTCTCCTTTCAGTTACATTTCTGAGAATTTTGGCAGCCTGTGAGACAGATACTATTATAATGTTCTGTCAGTTACATTTCTGAGAATTTTGGCAGCCAGTGAGTCTGATGCTATTATACTCTCCTGTCAGTTACATTTCTGAGAATTTTGGCAGTCTGTGAGACAGATGCTATTATAATGCCCTGTCAGTGACATTTCTGAGAATTTTGGCAGCCTGTGAGACAGATGTTATAATACTCACCTGTCAGTTACATATCTGAAAATTTCGACAGCCTGTGAGATAGATGTTATAATACTCACCGGTCTGTTACATTTCTGAGAATTTTGGCAGCCTGTGAGACAGATGTTATTCTTGTCATACCAACACTCACTAATACATCCCCCTACAAAGAAATAATTCTGATTTGTTCCTCTACAAAGCACATATACATAGTTGTTAAATAAGTTTTGTTGCTTGAAATTTTTATTTTTGTGAGGCCACTCAAATAGCTGCAGTATTTTTAAATGGATCTTTAATGCCACTTTCAGTAATTTTTCAGCTATATCATGAGATCCCGTTTATATTACAGTAGAAGGCTGAAGTTCCTACTGAAAAAAACCAGACTTCAGCAGGAAAACTGGCAATCCTTGTCAATAAAGTTGAATTCAAGCTTCAAGCCCCAAAGAAACAGAACCCACAACCTCAGTGTTGATGGGCACATGATGTAAGGTCATAAGATGAGGCACAGAATATTATACCTTCTTTATGTCTGTAGCTGCAGCTGGAGAATCTGGCATTACACTGTCTATGACAACCACATCTTCATATTTCTCCAACATAAAATCTTCCTTAAAAGTAAGTCCAATTGATTGTGCAGATCCTTTATATATCTTTACTTCAAACACAACCCAAACTTTCTTCCTTAACTCTTCGTAATCCAGCCAACGCAATTTATCTAAAATCATTAAATTAAAAATCAATATGCACAGGGGTGCAAAAGCCGAGTTGTCGTATTTTATTAACCAAAACTTTCCTTGTCTTCATTTTAAGATTTAACATAATTGGTTATTACAGGCATTACATGTAAACTGGAGACAAAGTGAGGAAGGGTTTCAGCAGGAAAAATGTAAGCTTTATCAAAGTTTTCAAAGTTGCATAAAATATGAATATGTGAATCCTCTAACAGTATTGAACCATTGTGTAAAATTTCAGATATGTACTTGATGTAGTTTTTGAGTTTTGTAGACAGACAGACGGAAGGACAAATAGCACAGACAGGCAAAGTGAAAACTATAAGGTGTCACATCTTCGATGCAGGGTCCTAACAAGAAAAACAATATAAGCAAACCATACAATATATCTGAAACCCATCTATTTGATTCCTAGATAAATATCTACATTTGTGTAGTAAGAACAAACATGATAATTAAAAAACTCACACTATTGTATTTTATTAAATCTATAATCTATAATTGCAAATCTGCCCAAACAATCTTGTGATCTGACCAATATGCTTCTTGAACTCCACAGTTGCGAATACCAAAATTTGAATAAAAATGATCCAAAATTTTTGCAAATTCAACCGTTCATAAGTAGTAATCCCTTCCAATCGTTTCATTAAAATCGGTAGAGAACTTTTTGAGTTATGGTCGGGAATTCGAGAAATTTTCTAACGTTTTTCTGTCACTGTGACCTTGACCTTGAACGGATTTACCCCAAAATCAATAAGGTTCCTCCTCTTATGGTATGTAACAATATACCAAAGTTTCATTAAAATCGGTTGAGAACTTTTTGAGTTATGGTCCGGAAACCACTAATTCAAGAAATTTTCTAACGTTTTTCTGTCACTGTGACCTTGACCTTGAACGGATTTACCCCAAAATCAATAAGGTTCCTCCTCTTATGGTATGTAACAATATACCAAAGTTTCATTAAAATCGGTTGAGAACTTTTTGAGTTATGGTCCAGAAACCACTAATTCAAGAAATTTTCTAACGTTTTTCTGTCGCTGTGACCTTGACCTTGAACGGATTTACCCCAAAATCAATAGGGTTCCTCATCTTATGGTATGTAACAATATCCTAAAGTTTCAATAAAATTGGTTGAGAACTTTTTGAGTTATGGTCCGGAAACCACTAATTCAAGAAATTTTCTAACGTTTTTCTGTCACTGTGACCTTGACCTTGAACAGATTTACCCCAAAATCAATAAGGTTCCTCCTCTTATGGTATGTAACAATATCCTAAAGTTTCATTAAAATCGGTTCACAACTTTCTGAGTTATGGTCAGGAAACCAACTGTTGACGCCCGCCCGCCCGCCCAGCCGCCTGCCATCATCATAACAATAGCCGAGTTCAACTTCGTTGCAACTCGGCTAAAAACTTGTATGTCATCTATAGAACTTACACCAACATAAGTAATGACGACAAAATACAACAATAACTCGAGGTTGTAACTCAGAGTGTTCTAAATAGCATCATATTTTTGGAAAATACATGAAGGTCGAGCTGCAGTTACAATTATAAGTCTAAGAAGACAATGTCAATGTCTTTAAGATCTATTAGTACAGTAAATATGGTTTATTGTTTTTTTATTTATGTTTGAGTGCGAAAATTATATGGCCTTAGACTAGACAAACATTACAGCTTGGACTAGACTAACATTACGGTTTGGACTAGACCAACATTACAGCCTGGACTAGACCAATATTACAGTTTGGACTAGACCAACATTACGACTTGGACTAGACCAACATTACGGCTAGGCCGAATTTTACTGCCGTTATAATCCGAAGTTAGTTTTGTGATTTGTCGGATTTACGGCAGAATTCAGTCCTATTGCTCGTAATGTAGCAAATAAAAAATTATATTTATACAAAATTCAAGCATAATATTAATCTTCTTTACGTTATTAAAGCTTTAGACATTACAAAACTAACGGGAAACAATCTTTATTGAAGAAATTTCTTTTTTCGTCTTTGAAGATGCACGTGGAAAATGCTATGTTAATCCGTTTTCCGTATATGGATAATGTGACCTAATTTTGTTATAAGCGTGCTAATTTGCATACTATAACAACCATTCAATAGTAAGAATCCAGTAATTTACATATGTATTTCCCAAGATGCAACACGCTATTCATTTTCGGGTTTCTCAATTTTTTCATGTAGTAAACGTAATTAAAAAGAGACACGAATGTCAATTAATACACAATGCACAGCAGGTTATTACAAATGGCAATAACTATTATCACGTATCAATAATGATTGATTTTAAACACTAAACCGATAAAAAAATGGTGAGTCTGTAGAAAGATATCAAGATCGACCCCGTCTGATTGTATATGCAACTTCTTTTGGACATCAAAGTGCCGGAAGTGATTCACTCCCGCTCTGCTACATTACGAGTAATGGGACTAAATTTGTACCCTCGAGGGTACGATTATTCGTTCTACATTACGGCTTGGACTAGACCAACATAAGGTTTGGACTAGACCAACATTAGGGTTTGGACTAGACAAACATAACGTTTGGACTAGATCAACATTACGCTTGGACTAGACCAACATATGGTTTGGATTAGACCAACATTACAATTTGGACTAAACCACTGAGACTAGACCAACATTATGGTTTGGCCTAGACTAACATAACAGATTAGATAAGACCAACATTACAGTTTGGCCTTGACCAAAATAATGGTTTGGAATACACCAACATCAGGTTTTGACCAGACCAACATTACCACTTGGACTATACTACCATTATGGTTAGGACTATTCCAATACTGTAGGTTTGATATTTCCTCCAACATTCCAATCAAGTAGGATATTTTGACAAAACCAACTTGCTTTTGATTATAACTGTCACATTTCATTATCCAGAAGAAGAAAGCCCAATTTGTTTGTTACTGATTGGAACAAAATAGTTTGAACTAAGTATCCAAGGTACATAAATCAGCTGATCGTGTTTATATGTATGTAGTAATCAGCTGATCATGTTTACATGTATGTAGTAATCAGCTGATCATGTTAACATGTATGTAGTAATCAGCTGATCATGTTTACATGTATGTAGTAATCAGCTGATCGTGTTAACATGTATGTAGTAATCAGCTGATCATGTTTACATGCATGTAGTAATCAGCTGATCATGTTTACATGTATGTAGTAATCAGCTGATCATGTTAACATGTATGTAGTAATCAGCTGATCGTGTTTACATGTATGTAGTAATCAGCTGATCATGTTTACATGTATGTAGTAATCAGCTGATCGTGTTAACATGTATGTAGTAATCAGCTGATCTTGTTTACATGTATGTAGTAATCAGCTGATCATGTTTACATGTATGTAGTAATCAGCTGATCGTGTTAACATGTATGTAGTAATCAGCTGATCGTGTTAACATGTATGTAGTAATCAGCTGATCGTGTTTACATGTATGTAGTAATCAGCTGATCGTGTTTACATGTATGTAGTAATCAGCTGATCGTGTTAACATGTATGTAGTAATCAGCTGATCGTGTTAACATGTATGTAGTAATCAGCTGATCGTGTTTACATGTATGTAGTAATCAGCTGATCATGTTTACATGTATGTAGTAATCAGCTGATCGTGTTAACATGTATGTAGTAATCAGCTGATCGTGTTTACATGTATGTAGTAATCAGCTGATCATGTTTACATGTATGTAGTAATCAGCTGATCATGTTTACATGTATGTAGTAATCAGCTAATCATGTTTACATGTATGTAGTAATCAGCTGATCATGTTTACATGTATGTAGTAATCAGCTGATCGTGTTTACATGTATGTAGTAATCAGCTGATCATGTTTACATGTATGTAGTAATCAGCTGATCATGTTAACATGTATGTAGTAATCAGCTGATCGTGTTAACATGTATGTAGTAATCAGCTGATCGTGTTAACATGTATGTAGTAATCAGCTGATCGTCTTTACATGTATGTAGTAATCAGCTGATCATGTTTACATGTATGTAGTAATCAGCTGATTGTGTTAACATGTATGTAGTAATCAGCTGATCGTGTTTACATGTATGTAGTAATCAGCTGATCATGTTTACATGTATGTAGTAATCAGCTGATCGTGTTAACATGTATGTAGTAATCAGCTGATCATGTTTACATGTATGTAGCAATCAGCTGATAGTGTTAACATGTATGTAGTAATCAGCTGATCGTGTTAACATGTATGTAGTAATCAGCTGATCATGTTTACATGTATGTAGTAATCAGCTGATCATGTTTACATGTATGTAGTAATCAGCTGATCGTGTTAACATGTATGTAGTAATCAGCTGATCGTGTTTACATGTATGTAGTAATCAGCTGATCATGTTTACATGTATGTAGTAATCAGCTGATCATGTTTACATGTATGTAGTAATCAGCTAATCATGTTTACATATATTTAGTAATCAGCTGATCATGTTTACATGTATGTAGTAATCAGCTGATCATGTTTACATGTATGTAGTAATCAGCTGATCGTGTTAACATGTATGTAGTAATCAGCTGATCGTGTTAACATGTATGTAGTAATCAGCTGATCATGTTTACATGTATGTAGTAATCAGCTGATAGTGTTTACATGTATGTAGTAATCAGCTGATCGTGTTAACATGTATGTAGTAATCAGCTGATCGTGTTTACATGTATGTAGTAATCAGCTGATCAAGTTTACATGTATGTAGTAATCAGCTGATCATGTTTACATGTATGTAGTAATCAGCTGATCGTGTTTACATGTATGTAGTAATCAGCTGATCGTGTTAACATGTATGTAGTAATCAGCTGATCATGTTTACATGTATGTAGTAATCAGCTGATCATGTTTACATGTATGTATTAATCAGCTGATCGTGTTAACATGTATGTAGTAATCAGCTGATCATGTTTACATGTATGTAGTAATCAGCTGATCGTGTTAACATGTATGTAGTAATCAGCTGATCGTGTTTACATGTATGTCGTAATCAGCTGATCATGATTACATGTATGTAGTAATCAGCTGATCGTGTTAACATGTATGTAGTAATCAGCTGATAGTGTTTACATGTATGTAGTAATCAGCTGATTGTGATAACATGTATGTAGTAATCAGCTGATCGTGTTAACATGTATGTAGTAATCAGCTGATCGTGTTTACATGTATGTAGTAATCAGCTGATCGTGTTAACATGTATGTAGTAATCAGCTGATCATGTTTACATGCATGTAGTAATCAGCTGATCATGTTAACATGTATGTAGTCCTGTCCTTTATATCTATATATATGTTTGTACAAAAAACCCCGGTTTTCGAACACCGATTTCTTGAAAACTCGAACTCATTTTTAGGTCCCTTTGATGGTAAATTCATTTAAGTCACAATCAATAACTCCAACTGAAATTATAATCATCGGTGCGAAGTAATTAACTTCGGTACAAAAGGACATTGATAACAGAAGCCATAAAAATTAGTACAGGTCTGTCAATTTAAACAAAATAGCAGATAATAATTATGTCATGACTTGTGATTAGTTTTAACAAGCAAACTGACGTTAATTGTTATTTTAATTTAAAATAATAACTATACCAAGCAGATTATGAAATCAAACCGAAAACATTGCATTTAAAAATCAATTACGACTTTTGTTGACATTTGGGGTTTAATTGATATTAAGACAAATTGTTAAAGCTGAGATAAGTTTTATAAAAAAAAAGTGTCGGCAATAAATACTGTAAAAATTATTTACTTATTAATTAAACTGCTATGGCAGATATACGGTGTACAAACTGGTTTTTGCGCAATCAACCAAAGTAAATAATAACTGATGTAGAAATTTCAAATTTCACAAAATAATAACACAAGAAATAACTTTATTTGTGTCAAAATTCATGAAATAAACATCTACATACATTTAAAACGAATTTTAGTTCCCAAAACAACCATTCCACGTGTAGGAAATTAACGAGCGACCTAAAAAACAAAAACTGTCATGGTACGGAACAGATAAATTTCTGGAAGTTGTCCAACTTCGGTCGCTTGAACTACTGATAGCTCGAACTGTTTTTGGCGACCCCATCGAGTTTGAGTTATTGAAGTTCTACTATATGATAATACAACATCTGATTGATTACATTTAAAAAAGCCATAAATAATACTAACCAACACTTAAAGTGCAGAACAAATAACTGTCAGCATTCTCTATTAATAATCTAGAGCAACCTATGACCTTCACCTTTAGTTGACCTTGGCCAATCAAAGTCCCTTTCACAGAGAGATCCTTTGGGTATATCAGTTCAGTTGGAGGAATGAAAAATGGCTTGTACCTCATTTTATAATGAGGCAAGGTATGTCTCTTTCTTAGGATTCTTTTAATCTGAAAAACAAACAAAAATACTCCAAACTACTTAGGACATAATTAAGAACTGACTTAGGAAAGTCTTAGAATGTGTCTTACAGAGCAAGCAGCTTGTTTTTTTTTATTTTTTTTTTTTTAAATTAAGTACTTACATGATATTACGTCACGAAAATACTTATGCTAGGCCTAAATAACAGGTAAACAGAAAATTTTCCATCCGCAGTGGAAAAACGTAAAAGGATTAAAATCACGATGAACGGATGTGGAAGGGATTAAAGGTCACCACAGACAGCATGAAAAAGATAATAAATTCATCTTTCTTATCAGTTGTGTGTCATACATGTAGCTTACATCCAGTACATGTGTGTGTACAAAAAATTACCTTACTGTTATGTTTGCTGCTGAAATATTTCAATATATTGTGATAAATTGTCAGAACATGTCTAGCCACAGACATTTGAAGTAATAACAAATTTTACGTAAAAAAAGCTGTTGCATCCTATCAATACATTGTATTTCCTGTCATAAACATGTTTAAATTTCTCACGGCGATCAAGCGTATCCAAAAGGGTTGAATTTGTGAAAGAAAGCGAATGTTGGCAATTTATATGCTACATCTAATTATATGTACTTATCCATTGCAGTTCATGAAACCTCTTACCACTTGTGTATTGCAATTAACGACATAATTTGGTGTTTCGTCACGAAAGATTAGAGATCGTGAAAATCCTCCACATTTGGTGGATTGTCATGAATTACCGTTACGGCATAGAAAAGTCACAAAAACGGAAAATATAAAATCCCCACACTGCTCACTGTGTAGACTTCAATCCACACACTGCTCACTGTGTAGACTTCAATCCACACACTGCTCACTGTGTAGACTTCAATCCACACACTGCTCACTGTGTAGACTTCAATCCACACACTGCTCACTGTGTAGACCAATCCACACACTGCTCACTGTGTAGACTTCAATCCACACACTGCTCACTGTGTAGACTTCAATCCACACACTGCTCACTGTGTAGACTTCAATCCAAAGGTATTCTACACCATTCAAAGGAAAGATGTCATACCTGTCTTTAGAATTCTCGCAAAAGGTACAGAATTTATACATGTGTGATTAATTTATAAATTTACAATATTAACAAAATTTCAATGTGTACTGCACTTAAAAAAAATGTAAATCAACATTTATTTTTAACATGTATCAATAAATATATAATTCTATGTATTTTAAAAATAAAATGATAGAAAGAACATCTAAATGTGTCTTTTATCTGATTTCAATGTGATTAAATTTGCTTCAAATTTGTAATTGATATAAACTAGTTTGCTGCAAGAACTTTGTTTTGATTCAAAGGTTAATTTGGTGCTGCAACCGTAGTATTTATAAATAAAAAAGACTTAATTTAACTGGTTACACAAGTAACAAAAGAAGTCTAAATTTACGAAAATTGAGCTTCAGATTTTGTTAGAAAATGTTGAAATGCATAAGTTAGTGCTATTTTGCTATTTAGGAAACTTTCTAATGTTAAATTAAAAATTTTAAATTTAAAAATTAAAACAATCATGATTTAAAGAAAGAAGAAAAATTAGGACATGTCCTAAATTACAACATCTTCTGTGACACAACTAAGGACAAAGATTTGTCCTGAGATAGTCTTAGGACATGTCTAAGTACTAAGACATCTTTGATGACACTGCCCCAGGTTAAGAACTCTTAGAGACATATATCTAATACCTGACTGATGATAAGGGAGGTAACTTTACCTGACTGATGATAAGGGAGGTAGCTTTAGGTGACTGAAAAGGGAGGCAACAATACCTGATTTATCATACATGAGGCAACTATACCTGACTGATGATAAGGGAGGCAATTGCAACTAAACCTGACTGATGATAAGGGAGGCAACTATACCTGACTGATGATAAGGGAGGCAACTATACCTGACTGATGATAAGGGAGGCAACTATACCCGACTGATGATAAGGGAGGCAACTATACCCGACTGATGATGAGGGAGGCAACTATACCTGACTGATGATAAGGGAGGCAACTATACCTGACTGATGATAAGGGAGGCAACTATACCTGACTGATGATATGAGAGGTAACTGTACCTGACTGATGATAAGGGAGGCAACTATACCTGACTGGTGATAAGGGAGGCAACTATACCTGACTGATGATAAGGGAGGCAACTATACCTGACTGATGATAAGGGAGGCAACTATACCTGACTGATGATAAGGGAGGCAACTATACCTGACTGATGATAAGGGAGGCAACTATACCTGACTGATGATAAGGGAGGTAACTGTACCTGACTGATGATAAGGGAGGCAACTATACCCGACTGATGATAAGAGAGGTAACTGTACCTGACTGATAAGGGAGGCCACTGTAACTGACTGATGATAAGGGAGGCAACTATACCTGACTGATAAGGGAGGCAACTATACCCGACTGATTGACTGATGATAAGGGAGGCAACTATACCTGACTGATGATAAGGAAGGCAACTATACCCAACTGATGATCAGGGAGGTAACTGTACCTGACTGATGATAAGGGAGGCAACTATACCTGACTGAAGATAAGGGAGGCAACTATACCTGACTGAAGATAAGGGAGGTAACTGTACCTGACTGATGATAGGGGTGGCAACTATACCTGACTGATGATAAGGGAGGCAACTATACCTGACTGATGATAAGGGAGGCAACTATACCTGACTGATGATAAGAGAGGCAACTATACCTGACTGAAGATAAGGGAGGTAACTGTACCTGACTGATGATAGGGGTGGCAACTATACCTGACTAATGATAAGGGAGGCAACTATACCCGACTGATGATAAGGGAGGCAACTATACCTGACTGATGATAAGAGAGGTAACTGTACCTGACTGATAAGGGAGGCCACTGTACCTGACTGATGATAAGGGAGGCAACTATACCTGACTGATGATAAGAGAGGTAACTGTACCTGACTGATGATAAGGGAGGCAACTATACCCGACTGATTGACTGAAGATAAGGGAGGCAACTATACCTGACTGAAGATAAGGGAGGTAACTGTACCTGACTGATGATAGGGGTGGCAACTATACCTGACTGATGATAAGGGAGGCAACTATACCTGACTGATGATAAGGGAGGCAACTATACCCGACTGATGATAAGAGAGGCAACTATACCTGACTGAAGATAAGGGAGGTAACTGTACCTGACTGATGATAGGGGTGGCAACTATACCTGACTAATGATAAGGGAGGCAACTATACCCGACTGATGATAAGGGAGGCAACTATACCTGACTGATGATAAGAGAGGTAACTGTACCTGACTGATAAGGGAGGCCACTGTACCTGACTGATGATAAGGGAGGCAACTATACCTGACTGATGATAAGAGAGGTAACTGTACCTGACTGATGATAAGGGAGGCAACTATACCCAACTGATGATCAGGGAGGTAACTGTACCTGACTGATGATAAGGGAGGCAACTATACCTGACTGAAGATAAGGGAGGCAACTATACCTGACTGATGATAAGGGAGGCAACTATACCTGACTGATGATAAGAGAGGCAACTATACCTGACTGAAGATAAGGGAGGTAACTGTACCTGACTGATGATAGGGGTGGCAACTATACCTGACTGATGATAAGGGAGGCAACTATACCTGACTGATGATAAGGGAGGCAACTATACCTGACTGATGATAAGAGAGGCAACTATACCTGACTGAAGATAAGGGAGGTAACTGTACCTGACTGATGATAGGGGTGGCAACTATACCTGACTGATGATAAGGGAGGCAACTATACCCGACTGATGATAAGGGAGGCAACTATACCTGACTGATGATAAGGGAGGCAACTATACCCGACTGATGATAAGGGAGGCAACTATACCTGACTGATGATAAGGGAAGTAACTGTACCTGACTGATGATAAGGGAGGCAACTATACCTGACTGATGATAAGGGAGGCAACTATACCTGACTGATGATAAAGGGAGGCAACTATACCTGACTGATGATAAAGGGAGGCAACTATACCTGACTGATGATAAGGGAGGCAACTATACCTGACTGATGATAAGGGAGGCAACTATACCTGACTGATGATAAGAGAGGCAACTATACCTGACTGAAGATAAGGGAGGTAACTGTACCTGACTGATGATAGGGGTGGCAACTATACCTGACTGATGATAAGGGAGGCAACTATACCCGACTGATGATAAGGGAGGCAACTATACCTGACTGATGATAAGGGAGGCAACTATACCCGACTGATGATAAGGGAGGCAACTATACCTGACTGATGATAAGGGAAGTAACTGTACCTGACTGATGATAAGGGAGGCAACTATACCTGACTGATGATAAGGGAGGCAACTATACCTGACTGATGATAAGAGAGGCAACTATACCTGACTGAAGATAAGGGAGGTAACTGTACCTGACTGATGATAGGGGTGGCAACTATACCTGACTGATGATAAGGGAGGCAACTATACCTGACTGATGATAAGGGAGGCAACTATACCTGACTGATGATAAGAGAGGCAACTATACCTGACTGATGATAAGGGAGGCAAATATACCTGACTGATGATAAGGGAGGCAACTATACCTGACTGATGATATGAGAGGTAACTGTACCTGACTGATGATAAGGGAGGCAACTATACCTGACTGATGATAAGGGAAGTATCTGTACCTGACTGATGATAAGGGAGGTAACTGTACCTGACTGATGATAAGGGAGGCAACTATACCTGACTGATGATAAGGGAGGCAACTGTACCTGACTGATGATAGGGAAGGCAACTATACCTGACTGATGATAAGGGAGGCAAATATACCTGACTGATGATAGGGAAGGCAACTATACCTGACTGATGATAAGGGAGGCAACTGTACCTGACTGATGATAGGGAAGGCAACTATACCTGACTGATGATAAGGGAGGTAACTGTACCTGACTGATGATAAGGGAGGCAACTATACCTGACTGATGATAAGGGAGGCAACTATACCTGACTGATGATAAGGGAGGCAACTGTACCTGACTGATGATAGGGAAGGCAACTATACCTGACTGATGATAAGGGAGGCAAATATACCTGACTGATGATAAGGGAGGCAACTATACCTGACTGATGATATGAGAGATAACTGTACCTGACTGATGATAAGGGAGGCAACTATACCTGACTGATGATAAGGGAGGCAACTATACCCGACTGATGATAAGGGAGGCAACTATACCTGACTGATGATAAGGGAGGCAACTATACCTGACTGATGATAAGGGAGGCAACTATACCTGACTGATGATAAGGGAGGCAACTATACCTGACTGATGATAAAGGGAGGCAACTATACCCGACTGATGATAAGGGAGGCAACTATACCCGACTGATGATAAGGGAGGCAACTATACCTGACTGATGATAAGGGAGGCAACTATACCTGACTGATGATAAGAGAGGTAACTGTACCTGACTGATGATAAGAGAGGTAACTGTACCTGACTGATAAGGGAGGCAACTGTACCTGACTGAAGATAAGGGAGGCAACTATACCTGACTGATGATAAGGGAGGCAACTATACCAGACTGATAAGGGAGGCAACTTTACCTGACTGATGATATGGGAGGCAACTATACCTGACTGATGATAAGGGAGGCAACTATACCCGACTGATGATAAGGGAGGCAACTATACCTGACTGATGATAAGGGAGGCAACTATACCTGACTGATGATAAGGGAAGTAACTTGTGGTATAGGTCGTCCTCCAAACTTGGATTCCACTTCAAATTCAACTTCAGGGTCCTACATGAATAGAAAATAGTACTTTATCATATTTTTTATATTAAAAAAGTATACATGTCACCAAATACAATTTTTTCATTCACAAAGATGGTGTTTACCCACTTAGTGCCTTCAGTTAGTATATCAGTAGTACCCATACAATTCATTAACCCATCTCCTATGATTATCTGTTCACTGTACCCTACCATTCTCACAGCCAGTCATCACGCTCATGCATCACAAAATTTGATGCAAAGAAAATCAGGTTATGCAAGAGAGGTTTAAAAAAAGTGTAGTTTTGACACGCCAAGGTAAGGAATTTAGCTCTATTTACGGTTTTAATATCTGTTATTGAAAAACTGATGATGTGATTCTGTAGCAAATACATTTAAGTGTATTTTATTAACTTTATTATGAAACATTCTGTCATAATTTTCTTCAAAACAATTTTGCCACAGACTTACGAAGAAAATAAGGAAAGATTCAACAAATTCTCGTTCTCAGTATTTTAAAGGAAACCAATGGCATGAGTAGATGTGGCTTTATTAATTTGACAAATTTTTAGTCCTTAATATAACACCGGGATATTTATATTTAATAATAATTTAGTATTTAAGTTGATATTCTGTATACAGCTGAAATATTACTTTCTGGCCATTAAACAACAACCAATCAATCAATTTTTCACAGACCATTTATTGATCCATACAGATTATTGACCTTTACCATTATTTATCTAAACTATACATAGACTCATACTGTTTCAATGTTAACCAGTTTTATTGTAAATAAAAATGTATCTTACATTTTGCTCACTCAATGTTCAATGTCAATCAATCAATCACAGTTCTTACATTTTCATGTATAGTACCAGTTTTATATTGTTTGTTTATTTGTTTGAATGAATTATGTTTAATGCCACTTTCAGCAATTTTCGAGCTTATATCATGGTTTCCAGATTATATTGTAAAGGGGGGGGGGGGGGGGGGGGGGGGCAATCCTTGTCAATTAAATTTGGAGTACAGTAGTGAGACTACAACCCCGCAATCTCAGTGTTGACAGACCACATTGTCAGAAAATATACAGTTTATTTGTACAAGCCTTAGAAACAGGTAGAAATGCGAGGCTCTGCAAATAAACTATATATTTTCTGACAATGTAGGAATATTGTTTTTATTATGCAAACAGAAAATACCTTTAACACTATTGGAAAACATTAAAAAAGTGCATTTTAGCAGATTTTTTACTTGAAATTTTCGGCGCATATTTGAGTGATAGAATGACGTCACAAACAAATATCGTATTCGACAACAAGCCGTAACCCAGAACAGAATACTAAATATGGTAAGAATTTTTAGAAAAAGGTACCAGAAGCTGACGTCATTACTTAAAAATAAAGCTTTGCTTTATTCGTAGGGTAGTATTTGTATAGCTGAAGCGGTAGTTGCAGAATAAATAGTAGACAGTAGACAAACTTATTTAACCACTAAGCAACCTATGCATATAAAGAGGAGATCATCTATAGAATGTGTCATATTAGATTTTATTGGAGTATACAAAATCTGGGCCCAACATTATTACCTCATAAAATGTGAATGACCAGTGAGTGTAAGGTATCCGCGTAAACTGTAATCTTCCCATCCCTTTTAACTTTGTGACTGTTACAGATAAATATGCCCACTTTTTAAATACAAGGTCTATTTCTACAGCTAGCTGAAAACCACCCATGTAATCTATATCAGCCATTATGTCCAATTCCTGTAAATGAAAATAAAAAGTTAAAATTAAAATTAAAATAGTTAAAATATGTTAAAGTACTGTCTAAACATAATGTACTTGTTTTAGGTCAGCCATTTTGTACTTTATGTTACTGTGTGTTTGAAGTTTTTCATATGTTCAGCAATTTTCAGCTATACTATGGAAGCCGATGTGACCACTGAGATCCCAATGCAGAAAAACTTGCAATTCTTGTCAATTAGGGTTGGAATTCAGTACACATTGCTTTAAGCCCTGCTCGAACACACATCCCCATTGGTGACATCCCAGTCATCAACAGTAGATGGCCAACAGCCTTGACAAACCAACTGCTGATGTTTCAGTAATCAAGATGGCAAACAACCTTGACAACCCCATTGCTGACGTTTCAGTAATCAAGATGGCAAACAACCTTGACAACCCCATTGCTGACATTCCAGTAATCAAAGGTAGATGACAAACAACCTTGACAACCCCACTGCTGACATTCCAGTAATCAACAGTAGATGGCAAACTCCCATGACAACGCCACTGCTTACATTCCAGTAATCAACAATAGATGGTAAACAACCTTGACAACCCCAATGCTGACATTCCAGTAATCAAAAGTAGATGGCAAACAATCATGACAAAACCACTGCTGACATTCCAGTCATCAACAGTAGATGGCCAACAGCCTTGACAACCCCATTGCTGACATTCCAGTAATCAAGATGGCCAACAACCTTGACAACCCCACTGCTGACATTCCAGTAATCAAAAGTAGATGGCAAACAACATGACAAAACCACTGCTGACATTCCAGTCATCAACAGTAGATGGCCAACAGCCTTGACAACCCCAGTGGTGACATTCCAGTAATCAACAGTAGATGGCAAACAACCTTGACAACCCCACTGCTGACATTCCAGTAACCAAGAGTAGATGGCCAACAACCTTGACAACCCCACTGTTGACATTTCAGTAATCAACAGTAGATGGTAAACAACCTTGACAAACCCACTGCTGACATTCCAGTAATCAAAAGTAGATGGAAAACAACCATGACAACCCCACTGCTGACATTCCAGTAATCAAAAGTAGATGGCAGACTACCATGACAACCCCAGTGCTGACATTCCAGTAATCAAAAGTAGATGGCAGACTACCTTGACAACCCCAATGCTGACATTCCAGTCTTCAACAGTAGATGGCAAACAACATGACAAAACCACTGCTGACATTCCAGTAATCAACAGTAGATGGCAAACAACCATGACAACCCCACTGCTGACATTCCAGTAATCAAAAGTAGATGGCAGACTACCATGACAACCCCACTGCTGACATTCCAGTAATCAACAGTAGATGGCCAACAACCTTGACAACCCCAATGCTGACATTCCAGTTATCAACAGTAGATGGAAAACAACCATGACAACCCCAATGCTGACATTCCAGTAATCAATAGTAGATGGCAAACAACCATGACAACCCCAATGCTGACATTCCAGTAACCAAGAGTAGATGGCAAACAACCTTGACAACCCCAATGCTGACATTCCAGTAATCAATAGTAGATGGCAAACAACCATGACAACCCCAATGCTGACATTCCAGTAATCAATAGTAGATGGCAAACAACCATGACAACCCCAATGCTGACATTGCAGTAATCAACAGTAGATGGCAAACAACCATGACAACCCCAATGCTGACATTCCAGTAATCCACAGTAGATGGCAAACAACCATGACAACCCTAATGCTGATATTCCAGATATCAACAGTAGATGGCCAACAACCTTGACAACCCCAATGCTGACATTCCAGTAATCAACAGTAGATGGCAAACAACCATGACAACCCTAATGCTGATATTCCAGATATCAACAGTAGATGGAAAACAACCATGACAACCCCAATGCTGACATTCCAGATATCAACAGTAGATGGCAAACAACCATGACAACCCCAATGCTGACATTGCAGTAATCAACAGTAGATGGCAAACAACCATGACAACCTTTGCTACTAAATCTTCTATTTTTGAAGTTAGTTTTTACTGATGCTTAAAACAATCACTTTCAAGTTTATAACAGAAATTAATTGTGTTGAAATCTTAAAGATGTTGGAAATAATCTGAAACAAATAACTTTACCTCTATTGATTCATCCTGGTGTAATTTGACCTTGTCCACAGCAACACATTTGATCACAGGGAATGTTGATCCTAAATTAAAGTCTCTCAACTGAAAGACAAGAATGTTATTAAACTGCTGGTGCTTTGTTGAGACTGATATATGTCTGTTTATAGCGACTGACATTGGTCTGTTTATAGAGACTGTTATAGGTCTGTTTATAGCGACTGATATAGGTCTGTTTATAGAGACTGTTATAGGTCTGTTTATAGCGACTGATATACAATGTAGGTCTGTTTATAGCGACTGACATAGGTCTGTTTATAGCGACTGATATAGGTCTGTTTATAGAGACTGTTATAGGCCTGTTTATAGCGACTGTTATAGGCCTGTTTATAGCGACTGATATAGGTCTGTTTATAGAGACTGTTATAGGTCTGTTTATAGAGACTGTTATAGGTCTGTTTATAGCGACTGATATAGGTCTGTTAATAGCAGCTGACATAGGTCTGTTTATAGCGACTGATATACAATGAAGGTCTGTTTATAGCGACTGACATAGGTCTGTTTATAGAGACTGTTATAGGCCTGTTTATAGCGACTGACATAGGTCTGTTTATAGCGACTGATATAGGTCTGTTTATAGAGACAGTACAATTATAATGAAGTCTCTCACTTTCATAGGTTTATTTTTTTTTAAACTTTCAGTAATTCTATGGAATTTCATCACTAATTTGGGCCATTTGTAAGTAATCTCAAATTTTGAACATAAAATTTTAACTTTGACTTAATATCACACATGACACATCCAGATTCCAGATATGTGTCTTAAAGAAGTTTTCATCAGTAAAAAGACAATTAACCAGCTGCTGGCAACATGTTACATCATATAACACAGTGTTTTTTTTAACTTTTTCAAATCTAGAGGTCATGATGATGTCTCTGCAGCTGGGTTAAAGTCGCCAAATACAATTTTCAAGGATCATTTTTATGATTCAGTTTGATAACAAAAACTTTTATCCAAGAATGCTGAGAAATGAGAGTAAACAATATACAATTGCCTGTAGTTACATTAATTAGAGGGATTGTACACAATTCCTAATTGAATGTGCGCTATATGCTATATTACACCTCTGAAAAAATTCATGCATACCTTGTTTGTTTGTTTGAATCGTGTTTAATGCCACTTTCAGCAATTTTTCAGCTATATCATGGCGTCCAGCTTTTATTGGGGGAGGAAGCCGGAGTACCCAGAGAAAACACCGACCTGCGCTAGAAAAACTGGCAATTCTTGTCAATTAAAATTGGAGTCGAATACACCCTGCCTGCAGTGAGAATCGAACCTGCAATTTCAGTGCTGACAGACCATGTGATCAATAGTAAACAAACTACCTAAACCACTTGGCCACCGAGGCCCCGCATGCATACCTCGTGTATGCAATAAATGTTGTTTTGTTTCATGTTAAGTATAGTAATACGAATAATTTCAATAATTGTTGATGAAAAAGAGTCTGATATTATCATACATGTGTATTTAATTCTTTCATTTAAATAAACAACCAGAACTTAAAGAAATATCTGTTTTGGTGCTACTAATCTAGAAACACATTTAAGATAAGATATGAAAACTTTATTTTTATCTGTTTAGTCTTCTTGAACAAAACTACATAAGGTCTGTAGAGTTACTGAACAGCTGAAAAAAACCCACAACTGTTGCAAATATACTTTTGGCAAGAGTTGTGATCATCAGTACACTAAGGTCATTCTAAAGTCATTTATCTCTGAAAGGTTTTGGAACAGACAATTGCCAAAGGTGACACTTCATAGCATTTTGTCACGTTTGTGCACTGAAATTTACTTTGCAACTTCGATCCTGTTTCAAAAACAATTGTTCTCGTCATGCTCATTTGGAACACTTATCCACCATCATCACCAATCCACTGTTTATTAGATAAAAAATGTTGCCTTAATAAAATGAAACAAGTTGATCTTTGAGTTAATGCTCAGTAGTGATAACCCTGCCAAAAAGTATTCAGTAAACAGATAGTAGATGAACAAGGAGCATGAAATCGGTATACACCATATAGTACTATAGGATAAAGCAATATGCAAAATATATATATATGCAAAATATCAGGCTTATGTATGCTACAGTTGCTTAGAAAACTGTGACAGAAAGTTTTGTTATGGACAGACAAATGGACGGACAAGGGAAAAACAGTATACCCCCTCTTCTTCACATATTTGTTTAGTCTGTTTATTTTCTAGGAATTATACATCATTTTGTCTGTTGTATGCATTTATTTTCTACATGTATGTGATACAAGGAACTTACAGTTATTTTGTCTATCAGTTTGCCTGTTGCACTAGATGTGATACAAGGAACTTACAGTTATTTTGTCTATCAGTTTGCCTGTTGTACTAGATGTTATACAAGGAACTTACAGTTATTTTGTCTATCAGTTTGCCTGTTGCACTAGATGTGATACAAGGAACTTACAGTCATTTTGTCTATCAGTTTGCCTGTTGTACTAGATGTGATACAAGGAACTTACAGTTATTTTGTCTATCAGTTTGCCTGTTGTACTAGATGTGATACAAGGAACTTACAGTTATTTTGTCTATCAGTTTGTCTGTTGTACTAGATGTTATACAAGGAACTTACAGTCATTTTGTCTATCAGTTTGCCTGTTGTACTAGATGTGATACAAGGAACTTACAGTTATTTTGTCTATCAGTTTGCCTGTTGCACTAGATGTGATACAAGGAACTTACAGTTATTTTGTCTATCAGTTTGCCTGTTGTACTCTGTAACATTTCGTTGAATTCTATATTCATTTTCTTTGTAACCCATCTGAAAACACAATACATCATCAATGTTTGTATTTACAAATGACTTCAATGATTTGTTTGCTGAAAGAATGTTAAAATAATGTATAAGCTGTTACAACTCCTTAAAAATTGACTTTATAAACCTACAGTGTAGGTTTATAAAGTCAATTTTTAAGAGAGTTGTAAAGGGGGGCGGGAAATAAGAATAGTTTGACACCATTTACAAACTTAGAAACTAAAAAAGCCTAATTTGCATATTAAACACAATAAAAGTATAAACTTGAGCAAACAGCAGTAATCACTACTACTTTTTACCACTAATTAAACTTTCAGTCAAGTTTTCTAACAACAAAAAATAACTGTCATTTTTAATATTGTTGGTTAAAGGGACATTTTGGAAGAATAGTTGAGCTACTGGTTAGAAATTAAGAAGGCATCTATGAAAGGTTGCTTCAGCAGTGTACAGTATGACCTCACCTAGCTACACAGCATAATTAATAGTATATTGCATACCTTCTGATATGACTTGTGTCTCTTAATTAACTACCAGTATACTGCATACCTTCTGATACGACTCATGTCTTCTAATTAACTATCAGTGCACTGGATACCTTCTGATACGACTCCTGTCTCTCAATTAACTACTAGTATATTGCATACCTTCTGATATGACTTTTGTCTCTTAATTAACTACCAGTATATTGCATAACTTCTGATACGACTCATGTCTCTTAATTGACTACCTGTGTACTGGATACCTTCTGATACGACTCCTGTCTCGCAATTAACTACCAGTATATTGCATACCTTCTCATACGACTCCTGTCTCGCAATTAACTACCAGTATATTGCATACCTTCTCATACGACTTTTGTCTCTTAATTAACTACCAGTATATTGCATAACTTCTGATACGACTCATGTCTCTCAATTAACTACCAGTATATTGCATAACTTCTGATACGACTCATGTCTCTTAATTAACTACCAGTGTCCTGGATACCTTCTGATACGACTCCTGTCTCTCAATTAAGTACTAGTATACTGCATACCTTCTGATACGACTCGAGTCTCTTAATTCTCTGAATAAAAACTGTATTATCAAGTTTATTGCAATGCATGATTCTTTCTGCAATTTTAAGTCTTGGTCTTGAATCAACTTCAGCAATTCCTGCAAAAATAACAAATAATGATAAATAAGAGTCTATTCCTTTTCATATATACCACAAAAATATGTTTGTTTTGTTTGAATGGCATTAAATGCCACTTTCAGCAATTTATTAGCCAATCATGGCGTCCAGTTTCTAGCAATCATGGTCAATTAAGATTGTAGGCGAGTACACCTGACCGCATTGAGACTCGTCTACACAATTCTGTGTTGTCAGACCACGAGAACAATAGTACACTACAGCCAAAACGGATTACGCCAAGTCCGTGAGTCCATGATGGACACCGATTGTAGTACGCGGACATTCCTGATGGACAGAAGTTCATCATTCGCGGACACTTCAGATATAATGTCCCCAATGGATCCACGATTTCTTTCATATGTCCGCGAACGTAAACGTTATTGTCATGGACTGAATTCGATAAGGGGTCGTCCATAATTGTCAACCATTTTCATAAGTGTGCGGTTCGCACACTTGAGGGAGGGGGTTAAAAATTTCGTCATTTTTGCGTACACTTTTTTTATCTCCAGAAATTTTTTCGTTTCCGTTGAGTTTGGTTTTTATATTAGTTTAATGGTTGATGTACACTTTTTGATGGGGGTGGGGGGTCTCAAAAAGTGTGCTTTTGCACACTTGTGAAAATGGTTGACAATTATGGACGACCCTAATACTTTATTTGAAGATAGTGTATTGTTCCAATCATTAAACCATTCAGTTGTGTATTAATTCTTTATAGATCGTCAGTAAAAACATGTTCAAGAAGGGTACTTTATTAATTATTTTACATAATAAATATTTTCATATTAATTTGTAAAAAAGGGGTAACAAAAAACAAATAGTAAACTTTTATACAATAAAGGTGTGTTTAAACTCTTATAATATAAACAGTAGGTATTAATAAAACGCTGGCGTAAAACACCTTTCCTTATGGTGCCCCGAGGAATTAGGATACCTGTCGTCCACCGGATGCAAAATAGAACAGTCCATTGATCAAGGAACACCTGCGATTTTATTGTGGGGTCAACTAATATACGCGTGTATAAATGTGTGTAAGAGTTGAAAGGTATGAATTACGGTAAATTTCATAATTATAATAAAAAAATGTCCCACTGGCTTCCTGTTCAGGTGACTGGTGTTAATTGATGAAGGTAACCAACACGTGGACTTTCCGTGTAATTAAAATACTACGCCAACCAGAAAGTTTTATTGCTCAAACACATTGGAGCAATATTTTTCCCACACGTATTCAAAACTTTGGCAGTCGTAGATTAAGTGGAATATTGTTAAAAAGGCATATTTACTTAAATTTTTAAAGGAATTTTGTACAATTAGTTGCAACCTCGAATTTTGATGTCGTCAGCCAGCGACACGTGTCACTTATAGTTTTTTGCTCCTCCCATTCATTGAGTGATTCCCTCCTCACCTATTGATATTTTGGTAATAGGTGTGTTAGTTTTGGCACACCTATCTGTCCATTAATCTAATCTCATCAGGTATTCAAAGAGACCAATAATTGACATATGATTTCTTACTCCGTGCATGTACGATTGTTATACGTAGAATCTGTTGAATGAACAATTATGTAAAACGAACATAAAATAAAGACATATGAGTAAAGAGGTTTCTAAAATGTTACTGCCTTTCTGCAACAAATACTTTCATTACGAATTTCTGCAGTTACAACATATACCTTGTACAAAAGCCGTGTTTATCGCGGCAATACCATGAAGTCCATTAATAGACGATTCTGCAGTCATTTTGGTCACAGAACGTTCGCGGACAATTATCACTAAAAAAATTGATTGCCGTGTCGCGTTCGGCCATGTTTTTCGCGGACTTTGCGGAATCCATCTTGGCCGCAGTGTAGATGACTACCTTAACTACTCGGCCCTATGGCCCCCAATTAAATATGAACCTCAGTCATCAGGTATTATGCATGTTTAGTTCAGAATAGCCAATTTTGTACATTACAGCTTTTGCACTGAAGATGAATATATTAAGTAGATAACTATATTGTATTTGAAGATTTGCTGGGGATTTTATGGTCAGAAATTGAGTTTATTGGCAGTGCCAGTAAACAGATATTTTTAACCATCAAACCATCAATTAGTGCCAGCAAACCTTTTAAATACATTACGGATATCTGCATTCTAAAAAACTAAATAAACTGACTCAAATGGGAATTTGTTTATTTATACGAAATAATGTCTGTGATTGTCTTTACTTTTGATGGCATCATTTAAATTGTCCAAGCAGAATTGTTGTTACATCAAGAATTGCATTACAGGGCTCGAATTGGAGGGCGACTCAGGCGAAGAAGTCACCTTATCGTGTCCCACTTCGCTCTCGATCATCTTCAAAAGCGAGGTGCAGTCGCCCTTTCATTTTGTAGAATCGGCTAATGTCGCCTTTCAAATTTTATTCCCATTTTGGTAAGAAATCTTTATATTTTTGACACCACATCATGTTTATTATGTTTACGCACCACAAAGTACCCGTTTAACTTTTATTTGGTATATAAAGCGTAGGTTTAAAATACGACCTTAAACCAGTTCAGAGCAAAAGAACATGTAAAAATTTCTGGAGAGGATATGAATTAGGTGCCAGAGATTGCAAATATACCATGCTGATAGTGTTGAAATGAGTATTGCAATGATAGAAACGTAGTAAAAATAGTATTTTGGTAGTTACTTTAAACAAATTTAAGTTAAATATGTTTAAATACTTTTAGTAGTGAATTTTACAATTTTACATTTACTACATAATATATTATGTGTCACAAAAAAACATATAACAGTCTTCGGGAAATATGCCGGTCCGTCGGACCCGTCCGGTAAAATTGCCATTGGACCGGCAGTCTATTTAATTGTGTCTGACCAAATGACCGGCAGATAAATTTCATGAGACGCGGTCTGATGATTCTTTGTTTTGTGCCTGACAATCAGTTGACCTTTTAATCTTCTTAATTTACTTAACTTAATCGAAAGTCACCACAAAATTAGTGTTAATTTTACTTGACACCGGTATTCCATTGTTATTCCCCTTTAATTATAATCGCGCATTTTGATTGGACAAAGCATCTATTTCTAATATATAAACCGGTGTCATACAAAATCAGGACCGGAATCAAATTTTGATCTACAAATAAAATGAAGATAAAGAAGGCTGTTCTAATTTTCAAACTGAGTTTTTGAATTTTGAAAATATATTGAAAATAGTAGAGATTAACATTATTATTACCCTACTCAGAAACTCTTAAGGTAATTACATTGGTTGATTATATTTATTTTTAATACTTGCTTATGTTTCAATCAATATTGTTAACTGTGTTCTATGTTAAAAATTTTAATTGATAATAAGTAAAATGGATTTGATCGAAAACCCAAATTGAAACATTGACTTTCTTATAATTTTGCCTAACATCAAACTCAAATGTAAATATATTTTTGTTTGTTTGTTTGAATGGTGTTTTAACGCCACTTTCAGCAATTTTTCAGCTATATCATGGCGTCCAGTTTTTATTGGGGGAGGAAGCCGGAGTACCCGGAGAGAACCCCCGACCTGCGGTAGGAAAACTGGCAATCCTTGTCAATTAAGATTGGAGTCGAGTACACCCTGCCTGCAGTGAGAATCGAACCCGCAATCTCAGTGTTGACAGACCACGTGATCAATAGTAGACGAACTACCTTGACCACTCGGCCACCGAGGCCCCCTGTAAATATATTGAGATTTTTATAAAAAATCTTTTATCTGTATCTAATAATTAAAATCAAGTAGTGATTTAACAAATAATTTGTGATCTCAAACACAAAGATTTTATAACTGAATTTTTTATGAGTATTGTTGTATTGAAAATTTCGGTCCGGCACAATTGTCTTCGGTCAGGCAGGTGGACATGGATGGCCGGACCGAATGTCAGGCATGTCATTTGCAACTTTCGTGAAGATTGATATAACAATAAAATGCAAATGCCAACCCCATTTAAAAAAAAAAGAAAAGAAAAACGACGCTTTCGTGACATACAGTATAATACAACTCCCTGTAGTCCACATACTTCTCCCTGTTCTATCCCCACTTCTCCCTATATTTTTGACCCAGCATGAGCCCTGGCATTATAATGACACATATACTGGTTGGACACAGGCTGTCATACTTAAATTACATTTATATCACTCCAATGTATGAAGAAATGCTTGTAAGCATTTGAATTGGTTTGTGCCAATTAAAAAGACAGGATAACTAAATAGACAACAATTGTTTTCTCTAACCTTTGGTAAAACATAAGGACTGAACTGTGGCTTGTGTTTGATTGGTTCTACTGGCAGAGACAAGAGTCGTCTTCGCAAGATGAAAACCTGAATAAGAATGGTCACCACAACACCAATTAGGAAAGAGGCAATACACAGCGCTAAAATCATCCCACACTGCTACGCCTAACCATGATCTTCACTTGAATTATTTTTTACATGTCTGAATATGGAAAGAAATTGTGTTTCCAATCTGTAAACGGTTGTCTGGAATCACATTTCATTGTTTATGTTTCAATGCTATAACGAATTTAACTGTTGTACTGATTTAAAGAACTTTCGAATATCATATCTGCCACATTGTTTTCTAAAACGTATTTATGTCATGACTGAAACAAGGGAAACATTTGTTGCAACCAATAATAAAATTCTGATCTATGTTTTCGTGGTTTTTGAAGAGTGAAAAGTAAAGGGACATAATTCTGCATATCTGAAAACCGAAAGTATACAGCAATCAATAAGACACTAAGTTCAATACTACCGTTTCATTGATTGATTGATTAATGGTGTTTAACGCCCGAGCAGCAATATTTCAGCTATATTCAGGCGATACTACCGTTTCATGCCATTGTAATAATTCTGGGGCAAAGCAGGCCGGAAGTATTTTATTTACTGAGTATATAAGTAAACGCTCGAAAATATAAATGATACAGCAACATGACGGTTGTTGTAAATGATGCATTAAGATGACGGTAAGATGATACTAGTGGAATACCACAGGGGAGTGTTCTAGTTCCTACCCTCTTCACTATTTATATTAATGACCTTCCAGACGCACTTGAAAACATGTAAAACTTTTCGCAGATGACACAAATGTATATGCAACAGTTACAAATGAGGAAGAAAGTCAAAGTCTGCAAAAGGACATTAACGAACTAACAAATTGGTCGGACAAATGGCTGTTAAAATTTAACAAGAGCAAATGTAAGCATATGCACCTTGGCGCTAAAACCGACTATAGATATCATATGGATGGCCAAGTGATTAGACACTACAACATCTGAAAAGGACATTGGTGTGATTATATGAAAATCTCTCATTTGAAGAGCATATAAAGAGCCACTTCTCCCTCGGTTAATAAAGCAAACCAGAAACTGCATGGGTATAATAAAAAGATCCTTTAAATACCTGGGTAGTGAAATGTTTGTAACTTTATACAAAAGTCTGGTTAGACTACATCTAGAGTATGCAAGCACAGTCTGGTCAGTTACAAATAAGAAGGAGGCCACACTAGAATCAGTTCAAAGAAGAGCTACACGCTTGGTAAGAAGTATAGAGCATTTAAGATATAGTGATAGGCTAAGAAGGCTGGGTTTACCATCACTACAATACCGACGTGTTAGAGCAGACATGATAGAAACATTTAAAATCCTAAGAAATATTGACAAATTAGAGCAAGGCAATATGTTACCCTTGAACACCAATAGATCAATACAAGAGGGCACAACCTAAAATTACTCAAAAAGCATTCCAGGACAAAAAAAGGAAGCATATATTTTCCCAAAGGATTGTAAACTACCAGCCAATACTGTGGAAGCCAAAACTGTAAATAGTTTAAAAGCCAATTAAACAAAGCTCGGAAGACTCTAAGCAATAAGTTTGAGCCCGACATATATGGACCGGAAAAGCGTATCATCAAAATTCAGACGGGTCAGAGAGGCACAGCTGCCTAAAGTACACACCTCTACGGAAAAAGTAAAATTAAGTAAGTAAACATGACGGGTGTTGTAAATGATGCAGCAACAGGGCGGGCTTTGTAAATGATACAGTAAACTTGACGGGTGTTGTAAATTATGCAGAAAACATGACAGGTGAAGTGTTTAAAATTCACTTAAAAAACTAGAGATCATTCGTTGTTTTGGATCAAACACAAATGAAATCATAATTATCAAAATACTGATTTTACCATAAGTAGTTAAAACCATGTTTAAGCAATATATCTCTTACATTATTACACCAATTAGACTTGTCATTAGGTTTTACACAGCTTTTAAAATATAAATCTTCATAACAATTTTTTTCAGCACACAGTTTTCAGAACTTCAACCAATATTTAATAATTCTGCAAAAGCGGTCAATATACAATGGTATCCTTCCCAACTCAAAATAAACCATATTATTAACAGTGCCTTTTAACCTTTAATATACCTTTAAGAAAATACCAATGTACTCTTTCAATATCCAAGGATTTATGAAATTCCACACTTCACAACTATAATTCAATATACAAGTAAAAAACAATTTTCCTTAGTGTAAAACCAGGAAAATTCCTCTATTTCTCGGATCATTTAAATCGCCTTTCTTGAAAATAGAAATAATGAAACATCTCACACATGAATCTGGGTAGTTTCCTGTATTTAGGATGTTATTAAAAAGTTAGCATAACACAGGTAATAATACAGATTTACCAGTAATTAAATGTTCATTAATAATATTATCGCTACCAACGGAATTATTTCTTTTTAAGTTCATGATCCCATATTCAATTTCAGAAATAGTAAAGGGGTCATCTAATACTTCGAATACAGTGTCTAATGTAGAATTATCATTCACAATGTCCGAGTTCGTATCTATATTTATCAGATTTTTAAAATGTTCTTGAAAATCATCCAAGGAGATATTATATTTCACATCACTTCTTGGGTTTTGAACTTGCTGTAAAACTTCTTCGGGTTTGTTTTCTTTCAACGTTTTAACATGTCACCTTGCTGCTTCTTGTATTGTGTTTTAAGCCTGTTTTCCGTGCGTCTGTATTTTGTCTTCAGTTTTATTCTATTTTCGTTTGTACGATTTCTGTTAAAGGCGTCTAGTTCGCTTTTATATTGTCTATAGAAAGTTTTACAATCATCGGTAATCAGTGGCGTAGCTAGGTTCTGATTGCAGTGCACACAAAACTTACGGCAGGGAGTCTGGGGGCCTCTCAACCCAGGCCCTCTCAAGGCCCCCAGCGGGTCCGGGCAGGACCCTGGTAGGTGATCCAGGGATCGAAGACTCCCGGAAGCTCAGCGGATATAGCCATTTAGAACTGAATTTTAAGTGTATAGAAGCTTACTTTTCCAATGTAATTGACCCAGTCACGAGCATTCAAAATCCTGTTTTCAATGCACATTTTCCGACACGAGTCATTTATTGTGATGCGGAATAACGTCATGAAGTAACATCGGACCAAAAGTAGGAGAATTTTCGAACTGAATACTACCCAGTCAAATAGAATGAGTATGGTTGGGGAATTTTTGGAGTGAAAACTACCCAGAACATATAGATTGAGTATACCGCTTCCTCTACCCTTGTCCTTTCTATATATACAAGTCTAGAAGATTCTGCAACGATACAAATGACGGTGTTTTGTTGTCAAAATTATGGACACAGACTGACCAACGAATGGCCTTAGTCATTGAGTGTCAATATAAATAAATAACGTAAAAAAGTCATAACATATTGATCTTGATTTTTTCTCACTCCAACTGAACTTAAAACTTCTATATATTGCTTCCCCGTCCGCCACCCGCGTTACTTGGCTTTGCTCAAATATTCCAACAAAATGTTATCCAAATTACTAAGGTGACAAATTCATTACACCAGGCGCGCGTTTCGTCTATTCAAGACTCATCAGTTGCGTTTAACTCTAAATATTTAAGATATTCTTCATTCAGTGTACTGGTTGGGAGCTTTGATGAATTTTTTTTACCGCTGCTCGTTCTGTTAATTTAGCAAATCTTACCACAATAGGTTACGGTTTTTATGTAATATTTTTAGGTTTTCCAAGTCGGTAAGCCTTTTCAATCTGTATCTCATGTGCATTTTCGAGTGTCCGAATTTTGTTCGAAAAATTTTAAAACAGTTTTTGCCCAGTTTTCCTATTGTTTTGTAGCACCGTCATCGTTTCCATCCGCATCGTTATCTCCGTTCGCTCCGAACGTCGGTGTTTTGGTAATTTTCAGGTTTTCCGGAATAGCAAAAATTTAAAAGATTCTTTTCCAAATTTTGCATTTCAATGTCGAGCAGTTTTTCAATCACTTTTTTGTCTATTTTCACTGTTTCGGTTGTAAATGACAAGAAAACAAAACGAATGTTGTAAATGATGCAGTAAACATGAGGGGTGTTGTAAATGATGCAATTAACATGACGGGTGCTGTGAACGATAAAGTAAACATGATGGGTGCTGTAAATGATGCAGTAAACATGACTGCGGTTGTATATGGTGCAGTAAACATGACGGGTGTTGTAAATGATGCCGTTAACATGACGGGTGTTGTATATGGTGCAGTAAACATGACGGGTGTTGTAAATGATGCAGTAAACAGGACGGGTGTTGTTAATGATGCAATAAGCATGACGGGGGTTGTAAATGATTCAGTAAACATGACGGGTGTTGTAAATGATGCAGTTTCCATGACCGGGGTTGTAAATGATGCAGTTACCATGACCCGGGTTGTATATGGTGCAGTAAACAGGACGGGTGTTGTTAATGATGCAGTAAACAAGACTGTTGTTGTAAATGATGCAGTAAGCATAACGGGTGTTGTAAATGATGCAGTTACCACGACCGGGGTTGTAAATGATGCAGTTACCATGACGGGTGTTGTAAATGATGCAGTAAACATGACGGGTGTTGTAAATGATGCAGTTACAATGACCGGGGTTCTAAATGGTGCAGTAAACAGGACGGGTGTTGTAAATGATGCAGTTACCATGACGGGTGTTGTAAATGATGCAGTTAACATGACGGGTGTTGTAGATGATGCAGTTACCATGACCGGGGTTGTAAATGATGCAGTTACCATGACCGGGGTTGTATATGGTGCAGTAAATAGGACGGGTGTTGTATATGGTGCAGTATACATGACGGGTGTTGTAAACGATGCAGTAAACATGACCCGGGTTGTATATGGTGCAGTAAACATTACCGGGGTTGTATGTGGTGCAGTAAACATGGCGGGTGTTGTAAATGATGCAGTAAACATGATCGGTGTTGTAAATGCTGCAGTAAACATGACCGGGCTTGTATATGGTGCAGTAAACATTACCCGGGTTGTATGTGGTGCAGTAAACATGACGGGTGTTGCAAATGATGCAGTAAACATGACGGTTGTTGTAAATGATGCAGTAAACATGACGGGTGTTGTAAATGATGCAGTTACCATTACCGGGGTTGCAAATGATGCATTTAACATGACGGATGTTGTAAATGATGCTGTTACCATGACCAGGGTTGTATATGGTGATAAAGTAAACATGACGGGTGTTGTAAATGATCCAGTAAACATGAAAGGTGTTGTAAATGATGCAGTAAACTTGAGGGGTGTTGTAAATGATGCAGTTAACATGACGGGTGTTGTAAATGATGCAGTTAACAGGACGGGTGTTGTTAATGATGCAATAAGCATGACGGGGGTTGTAAATGATTCAGTAAACATGACGGGTGTTGTAAATGATGCAGTTTCCATGACCGGGGTTGTAAATGATGCAGTTACCATGACCCGGGTTGTATATGGTGCAGTAAACAGGACGGGTGTTGTTAATGATGCAGTAAACAAGACGGTTGTTGTAAATGATGCAGTAAGCATAACGGGTGTTGTAAATGATGCAGTTACCATGACCGGGTTTGTAAATGATGCAGTTACCATGACGGGTGTTGTAAATGATGCAGTAAACATGACGGGTGTTGTAAATGATGCAGTTACAATGACCGGGGTTCTAAATTGTGCAGTAAACAGGACGGGTGTTATAAATGATGCAGTTACCATGACGGGTGTTGTAAATGATGCAGTAAACATGACGGGTGTTGTAAATGATGCAGTTACAATGACCGGGGTTCTAAATGGTGCAGTAAACAGGACGGGTATTGTAAATGATGCAGTTACCATGACGGGTGTTGTAAATGATGCAGTTAACATGACGGGTGTTGTAGATGATGCAGTTACCATGACCGGGGTTGTAAATGATGCAGTTACCATGACCGGGGTTGTAATATGGTACAGTAAAAAGGACGGGTGTTGTATATGGTGCAGTATACATGACGGGTGTTGTAAACGATGCAGTAAACATGACCGGGGTTGTATATGGTGCAGTAAACATTACCGGGGTTGTATGTGGTGCAGTAAACATGGCCGGTGTTGTAAATGATGCAGTAAACATGATCGGTGTTGTAAATGCTGCAGTAAACATGACCGGGGTTGTATATGGTGCAGTAAACATTACCCGGGTTGTATGTGGTGCAGTAAACATGACGGGTGTTGCAAATGATGCAGTAAACATGACGGTTGTTGTAAATGATGCAGTAAACATGACGGGTGTTGTAAATGATGCAGTTACCATTACCGGGGTTGTAAATGATGCATTTAACATGACGGATGTTGTAAATGATGCTGTTACCATGACCGGGGTTGTATATGGTGATAAAGTAAACATGACGGGTGTTGTAAATGATCCAGTAAACATGACAGGTGTTGTAAATGATGCAGTAAACTTGAGGGGTGTTGTAAATGATGCAGTAAACATGACGGGTGTTGTAAATGATGTAGTAAACATGACAGGTGTTGTAAATGATGCAGTAAACATGACGGGTGTTGTAATTGATACAGTAAACATGACGGGTGTTGTCAATGATCCAGTAAACATGGCGGGTGTTGTAAATGATGCAGTAAACTTGAGGGGTGTTGTAAATGATGCAGTAAACGTGACGGATGTTGTAAATGATGCAGTAAACACGACGGGTGTTGTAAATGATACAGTAAACATAACGGGTGTTGTAAATGATGCAGTAAACTTGACGGGTGTTGTAAATGATGCAGTAAACAGGACGAGTGTTGAGAATGATAAAGTAAACATGACGGGTGTTGTAAATGATGCATTAAACATGACGGGTGTTGTAAATGATACAGTAAACACGACAAGTGTTGTCAATGATCCAGTAAACATGGCGGGTGTTGTAAATGATGCAGTAAACTTGATGGGTGTTGTAAATGATGCAGTAAACATGACGGGTGTTGTAAATGATATAGTAAACATGACAAGTGTTGTCAATGATCCAGTAAACATAACGGGTGTTGTAAATGATGCAGTAAACACGACAAGTGTTGTCAATGATCCAGTAAACATAACGGGTGTTGTAAATGATGCAGTAAACTTGACGGGTGTTGTAAATGATGCAGTAAACAGGACGAGTGTTGAGAATGATAAAGTAAACATGACGGGTGTTGTAAATGATGCATTAAACATGACGGGTGTTGTAAATGATACAGTAAACACGACAAGTGTTGTCAATGATCCAGTAAACATGGCGGGTGTTGTAAATGATGCAGTAAACTTGATGGGTGTTGTAAATGATGCAGCAAACATGACGGGTGTTGTAAATGATACAGTAAACACGACAGGTGTTGTAAATGATGCATTAAACATGACGGGTGTTGTAAATGATACAGTAAACACGACAAGTGTTGTCAATGATCCAGTAAACATAACGGGTGTTGTAAATGATGCAGTAAACTTGACGGGTGTTGTAAATGATGCAGTAAACAGGACGAGTGTTGAGAATGATAAAGTAAACATGACGGGTGTTGTAAATGATGCATTAAACATGACGGGTGTTGTAAATGATACAGTAAACACGACAAGTGTTGTCAATGATCCAGTAAACATGGCGGGTGTTGTAAATGATGCAGTAAACTTGATGGGTGTTGTAAATGATGCAGCAAACATGACGGGTGTTGTAAATGATACAGTAAACACGACAGGTGTTGTAAATGATGCAGTAAACATGACGGGTGTTGTAATTGATACAGTAAACATGACGGGTGTTGTCATTGATCTAGTAAACATGACGGGTGTTGTAAATGATGCATTAAACTTGATGGGTGTTGTTAATGATGCAGCAAACACGACGGGTGTTGTAAATGATACAGTAAACATGACAGGTGTTGTAAATGATGCAGTAAACTTGAGGGGTGTTGTAAATGATGCAGTAAACATTACGGGTGTTGTAAATGATGCAGTAAACACGACGGGTGTTGTAAATGATACAGTAAACATGACAGGTGTTGTAAATGATGCAGTAAACTTGACGGGTGTTGTAAATGATACAGTAAACATGACAGGTGTTGTAAATGATGCAGTAAACACGACGGGTGTTGTAAATGATACAGTAAACATGACAGGTGTTGTAAATGATGCAGTAAACTTGACGAGTGTTGTAAATGATGCAGTAAACACGACGGGTGTTGTAAATGATACAGTAAACATGACAGGTGTTGTAAATGATGCAGTAAACTTGACGAGTGTTGTAAATGATGCAGTAAACATGACGAGTGGTGTAAATGATGCAGTGAACATGACGGGTGTTGTAAATGATGCAGTAAACTTGATGGGTGTTGTAAATGATGCAGTAAACATGACGGGTGTTGTAAATGATGCAGTAAACTTGACGGGTGCTGTAAATGATGCAGGAAACGTGTTTCAGTGTTTTTAGTCCTGTCTGTTCTCTGTTTTTGTCTGTCCGTCTGATCGCTAGGCATTGCCTTGTGTATTGTTTAACTTATTTGTCTGTTTAAGGTTTTGTGCTCGGTATTTATTATTGCGATTGTTTGTTGATTTAAAGTTTCCTATGAAGTCAGTTTATTTATGGATTGGAGTAATGGTTAACTTTAGATCTATATATTTTTAAACGTTTTGCTACTTTATAAATCACCCATCACGTCATGAATGGGACTAATTAAAATAAACTAATCAAACTTTATACGGTAGCTAATGAATTTATAGTAAGACGATGTCAGCATATTTAATAGTAAAATTATCAATATGAAATGGACACCTGTTTCAATCAGTTGAATACCACATGTTTCTACTTTCTAGCAGCTGATATGTACACTTGCGGTAACCAGATTTTTCTCGAGGATTAACAATCTATAGGGTAAATATTTCGTCAAGACCTTTTTTTTAACTCTGCATCAACCAACATACCTGCACCGAGTTTCATACTTTATGACAAACTATTCAGAGCGTGTGTACTAATACAATAGTTTATATCAAATTCAAATAAAAAATGTGAACAAAAAATACAAAACAAATAATCGTTCTTTTAGTACAAGTTATAAATAAACTATAAGCCTGCGATTTTCACTCATAAAATGTCCGCGTGCTTCTAAATTGTTATTTAACCACTAAAAATGTTTTAATGACTATTTAGGGAAGAAAAAACACAAAAGAATTATAATGGTATTGTGTAACATGTTTAAGTATGCTTAATTTTCACTTACACATAGGAATTAGAAAGCTGCTCCAAGTGCTCCCAGAATTCATTTATGGAAACAGTTATGAGAATAGCAAGAAGAAAGAGTGCCAAAATTGTGTATATGGTATTATTGACCTTGGGGCTACTATATTTGGTGTACAGGTACATGTATGTTTTGTTTTATTTTTATGGACGTATATATTATTTACTTATAGAGGTAATATTATTGTGTGCGATACCAACATGTTAAATATTGCCATTTAGACGTACTTATATATACAACCTGTTTAAATATATCTATGAATAATATCATAACACAGTCATGCTTTTGTATAATAATAATAATAATAATAATAATAATAATAATAATAATAATAATTATTATTATTATTATTATTATTATTATTATTATTATTATTATTATTATTATTATTATTATTATTATTATTATTATTATTATTATTATTATTATTATTATTACTATTATTATTATTATTATTATTATTATTATTATTATTATTGTAATAATAATAATAATAATAATTTCTTAAAGTTTCTTAAAAATGTGTATTTTAATATGACGATAATTATTATTATTATTATTATTATTATTATTATTATTATTATTATTATTATTATTATTGTCACTTTCTACCGTCATATTAAAATACACATTTTTAAGAAACTATAAATATATTCGACATCTTAAATCTTAATTGACGATTATTTTGTTTAATTGTAAAACATGTTACAGGTGGACTGAACTTGAAAGTGAAAGATAAGCAGATACAAATTATACGTAGAATTGTGACATCTGCTATTGATCGTTCTAGTCAAGCTGTAGCAGAAAACAAGAGTGAACGGGTTTTTTAATGATCAGATGTTGTTAAAAACGATTAAAATGGTTGAAATCATACTATCATTTAATTAATAAAATTCCTTTTTTTTAATTGTGTTTAGATAATAAAAGTTAAAATTATTTTATTCAGCAAACGAAAGGCATGAAAAACCTGAAACAACAACTAGGATTGCATTTGTTATTATAGAGCAAAATAAATCAACGAAAACTTTGTATAAAGTTCTATAAATTTCAATAAACTTTACAGGACAAAGTGTGATGCTAAGATGGAAGGTAGTTAGTTCTGACGAAATCATGACCAGAAACATAATTTCTTATGGTTATTTTTTCAACTATTCCTCCCAAATTATTTTGGGTTTTTTGTGGTAATTCTGATGTAAATAGATAGAGTGCACTTTAAATTTCCGATAGTGTTAGCAAACATAAGAGTTTGCATAAAGTAAAGCGCTTCATTGCCCCCGATGTCTGTTTATAGTCTGTCTGCCTTTTAACTTCTGTGTAATAATATTAAAAGACATTTCTGGGTTTCGGTTATTTCTGTGGGTTTTGGTTAGACCTTTGTGGGTTTCGGTTATTTCCGTCGATTAATCAATAATTATTTATTGAAATTACAATATATCAATAAAATGCACTGAAGTACTGTTTTCACTGTCCCGAGGACGAAGTGTATTTCAACATTTTAATTTCTTTTTAAAGTGCACCAGAGTCATTTTCGGTAAAACTGTAAATTATCAAGTTTTATCCCTGTTAAAACAAAAAAACATAAACAAAGTCATCATTTAATACATAATTTAACTTCTTTTCTTTCCAAGTAACATGTTTTGTTTTTTTGTTTTTTTTTTTTTTTTGGGGGGGGGGGGTTAAATTGTGGTCTGAATTTATATTTTATTTATGATCTAAAAAACCGACGATAATTTGTTATTTTGACGTTAAAAAAGTGGAAAATTGTTTGTGAATTTTTATTGTGATGCTAAATAGTTCGTCAATAAAGCAGCTGGTAATTGCTATTGTGATGTGAAAAAGGTGGTAAATTGTAATTGTGAAATTAAACAAGTGGTAAATTGAATTGTGACGTTAAACAGCTGTGACGTCACACAAGTGGTAAATTGTAAATGTGAGATTAAACAAGTGGTAAATTGGAATTGTGACGTTTGAACAGCTGTGACGTCACACAGGTGGTAAATTGTAATTGTGGGATTAAACAAGTGGTAAATTGTAATTGTGACGTTAAACAGCTGTGACGTCACACAGGTGGTTAATTGTAATTGTGAGATTAAACAAGTGGTAAATTGTAATTGTGACGTTAAACAGCTGTGACGTCACACAAGTGGTAAATTGTAATTGTGAGGTTAAACAAGTGGTAAATTGTAACTGTGACGTTAAACAGCTGTGACGTCACACATGTGGTAAATTGTAATCGTGACGTTAAACAAGTGGTAAATTGGAATTGTGACGTTACACAAGTGTGACGTCACACAGGTGGTAAATCGTTAAAGTTGTGAATTGTTTTTGTGACGTTAAACAGTTAGTGAATTGTAATTATGACGTTCAATAGTTTGTGAAATGTAATATTATTATTATGATGTTAAACAATGGTAAATTGTAATTGTGATGTGAAACAGCTGGTAAATTTCAATCGTGACGTTAAACAAGTGGTAAATTGTAATTGTGATGTTAAACAGCTGTGACGTCACACAGGTGGTAAATTGAAAAAGTGGTGACGTTAAACACTTGGTGAAATGACCGAACTTTAAAAAAAAATTTGTAACCATGTTAATAGTTTCGACAAGACCAGTAATCAGTTCTAGTTGTTGTGAAAGTAAAATAGCAAAGAAAACAGACCGAACAACAAGAGCCACAAGTCAAGGGACAAATCCGGATATAGACAAACATACACAGCGTTACACAAAAGCAAAAAAAACCAGAAAAAGAGTAACCCGAACCCAATAAAAACCACGGGTGCACTCAGGTGCTCGAGACGAGTAAGCGGTGCCTGCCTCTAATTAGACACCAGTCGAGTTGCTCGGTGTTCTGTCTAGGAAAGAGTCAAAATCCAGGAATTGGAAACACTACCTAACGTTTTGAATAAATGTACAAATATTCTTTAGTTTTAAATCTATTTTTACTGTTTTAGGTTTTACTCCAACACAAACAATGAATTAGAGTGTAAACCAAAAGTAGTTAGGTTCAGCGAAACACCGATGATAAAAACTGCTCTGGCCAGTTATCCAGGGGCTGGGAATACATGGCTTCGTCATCTTATACAGCAAGTTACAGGTATGACAAGGAAATTTCCATGGGTTGATCCTTGAGTATAATTAGAACAATCCAATGTATGGAGCCCCGTGAGAGGCAGAACAATTATTGATAACAAAATAAAAATGTCTGAGCAAAACAAAATATCAAAACATGTGATTAGTCTAATTAGTTAAACAAAAAATTAAAAACAATTCAGATAAAAAACAAATTTAGTCTCTGTCTGGATGAAGGAGACTGCTCTCATGTTCGAAACTAATAAGAATATATACCTGATTAACACAAAGTAAAAAATCTCTTTTAAAGAATAGTTCTAACAATTGGAATAGTTTTATGATAAGAACATGTTAATAACAACATAGTACAATAACGGAAGCAGATTAAATGTGTCATTGTAAAAGATTGTAAACTATTCATTTTTATTACTGAAATATAATTTGCTTTGTCCTGAACTGATTGAATGTTAGACGTATTTTAGAAATAACAAATTTACCAGTTATTTAACGTGCAAAGTTACAAGATGTTAATGCTGTTTTTATATCTCTTTGTCGTACGATCCTGTTATATAATTGCGTTTAAGGCGTAGGGGTTTCCTTCGGTACTCCGGCTTCCTCCCCCAGTAAAAACTGGACGCCATGATATAGCTAGAAAATTGCTGAAAATGGCGTTTAATATCATGCAAACAAACAAACAAACAAACAAAACGTGCAAAGTTACAAGATTGTTAATGCTGTTTTTAAATATCTATATAAGGCGTAGAGAGGTCAACTTGTACGACCATTGCTCTTTATTTTATTTACATGTTGTAGGGATAGCTACTGGGTCAGTTTATTTTATTTTTTTTTGTTGTTGTAGGGATATCACTGGGTCTTTTTATTTTGTTTACTTGTTGTAGGGATAGCTACTGTGTCAGTTTATTTTGTTTACATGTTGTAGGAATAGCTACTGGGTCCGTTAAATTTGTTTACTTGTTGTAGTGATAGCTACTGGGTCTGTTTATTTTGTTTACATATTATAGGGATAGCTACTGGGTCAGTTTATTTTGTTTACATGTTATAGGGATAGCTACTGGGTCAGTTTACTATGTTTACATCTTGTAGGGATAGCCACTGGGTCTGTTTATTTTGTTTACATGTTATAGGGATAACCACTGGGTCAGTTTGTTTTGTTTACATGTTATAGGGATAGCTACTGGGTCAGTTTGTTTTGTTTACATATTGTAGGGATAGCTACTGGGTCAGTTTACTATGTTTACATATTGTAGGGATAGCTACTGAGTCTGTTTGTTTTGTTTACATATTGTAGGGATAGCTACTGGGTCAGTTTGTTTTGTTTACATATTGTAGGGATAGCTACTGGGTCTGTTTGTTTTGTTTACATATTGTAGGGATAGCTACTGGGTCAGTTTGTTTTGTTTACATATTGTAGGGATAGCTACTGGGTCAGTTTGTTTTGTTTACATATTGTAGGGATAGCTACTGGGTCAGTTTGTTTTGTTTACATATTGTAGGGATATCTACTGGGTCAGTTTATTTTGTTTACTTGTTGTATGCATGATAGCTACTGTGTCAGTTTATTTTGTTTATATGTTGTAGGGATAGGCACTGGGTCCGTTTACTGTGATGCATCTTTAAAAGAAAGTTTCATCGGAGAATGTGTCGAGGATGCCACTACTATAGTCATAAAAACCCACGAATGGTATGATAAACCTAAATATCAGAAGGCGGTTCTACTTATTAGAAGTCCATTCGCGTCCCTAGGTTCACATTTTAATGGAGAATTTACTGGTGACCATAAAGGCACAGCCACACAAGAGGCCTATGATAGTAAGTTATGTTACCATGACCATGCATGTCATCATTTGATGAGTCTGTTACAAGCGTAAGATAAGAATAGTTGAATATATATCATGTGTGTTCTGTTAGTACATTGAACCTGTATAACATAGTTTGAAGAAGAATTTCGGGGCGTGGTTATCTACATCAATTTATTTTCCCTAGGTCCATGGCATTTTTTATCTTTGTTATGCAGCGATTTTAGGCTTCTGATCATACGTGCGGGAAATCTTTACAACTGTAATTTGCATATATAAATGTATATACTCATGTTTTACTATGCTTTACTAATTAACCTGAAAATTACATTAAAATATTTATTATTAAAACTATTTAATATTTTATAATTGGTGCCTAGTTGATTGCGTATGAGATACATGCAATAGGTTAAAGTCTAAAGATTTAAGAGCCATGGACACCCTAAATGACCACATGTCGAACATAAGATTTCTTTCTGAATAAAGTGACTACTGCTTTCCCATTAAAGTTGGTGCAACAGGTAAATCCTCCCCTCGGGAAGCTCTAGACAACAATAGAATAACTGAGACATTATTGGGTTAATCACCGTTTTAAAGGAATTTTCGGATGTTTAAAAAAGACCAATTAACTCACAAACAAATGAAATTCAGAAGGACTAGTGGACTATGATACGTGTGTAGGTGATTTCGTCTTGTTTATAGCGAGCACAGCTCGCAGCGGGCAGCGAAGCTGCCCGCGAAGAGCGGTGAGCTCTACGGCAATTACGTGTCATGTGATCAAAATGAAATCACGTGATCAAAATCTGCTTAATGCTGATATTGATTTTTTTTCGTCCGGAAGATGATATCGTCAAAAAACTGGAACAAAGTGAATGAAGAAAAGTACTAAAATAATTTTAAGAAAGACTTGAAAATACAGTTAATATCGATAAAAAATAAATGTTATATTTAAAATTAACAACAAACATTTCATACTATTTTTTTGCAATCTCTAAATCGATCTATAAAAACTGACAATCAAATATACACTTCATGTGACGTCACAGTTTACAAAGAAAGACGTCACGTGACTACTGGGATTTAGAGGCACTTTTAGGGTGATAGGAAATAACGTCAATTATGAAATGCACATTATATATTGATAATAAAGGACTATATTGTCTGTGCTCGCATTTTGGCAATGCCTACTCCATATTACATCCAAAAATCCTTTTAGAACCGTATTCTATCCTAATAATTCTTAAAAGTTGTGAAACTGTGTTGAACTATCTTATTTCTAGTAATAACTCGATGAGCGTCATTTTTAAAACAATAAATACTGGAACTAGTATAACTAACGGGATTGGACACTCGCTAAGTCCTCAGTTTAAAAAGTACGATTTTCTTGTCGCGCGAGACCGGAACGAGATTAAACGAGAACGCAGAAATGACAGCATCTATAGTACAATACATTACTAATATTTCAGTTAAAATTTGTGCAATTATCTTGTGACAGTAAATATTTTTTTATTTTTTTTAAATTTTAAGTGTTTAATTTGCCTCATTGTATTATCGTGACCATGTTTTATCATTAAAAAAATATTGAAATCAGCGAAAATCGGGAGCTTTTTTTATTTATAGGTTCCTGCTCTATGAGCGTCATTTTTAAACAATAAATACCGGAAGTCATTTTAATCAATCACGTATGTATTTCCTAATATGCAAATTATTTAAACTTCATAAACTGTCGAGGATGGAATATAGCTGTCGCAGACGAATTAAAAAAAATTATAATATGACGTCCCTCTGTCATCAAGCCATATATCAACCGACATATTCGCCTTTAACGCATGCGTTCTAGCGTCTATAGTCTTAACATTATTTCTGCAGTTACTATATTTTTTTTGTGTGTCATTACCACAGCTCACAAACTTAAGGCTGTTCGTGAAGCAGGAGTCAGTTTGTTACGGCTCACTGATCATGTTTCCTCCAGAAAATCCTACATTTCTGATTATTTGAAGGAACTGATCATTCATTGCTAACTGCGGATAGTGACAAGGTGCCTTTGGGGAATACATGATATTACACCTGGATCTCTAAGATATCCAAGCTAAAAATATCATATTATTACAATGATAAGCTCGATAATTCGTGGTGAACTTTATGAACTATGGTCACAAGAAAAAACGAGACGTCCGCACCTTTAATAAGTTTTACGAATTACGACACTTAAGTCCAGTCCCAATAAAAATTTCTCAATTAAAATTTACCTGTTTACACCGATTAATTTACATGACTAGATGTATTTTTTAATCAATCGTTCGCTATCCAAACAAGGTAATTTACATGACTTGTGAGGTCTCCCTGAGGACGAATTTAATTAATGAACTAAATTGTAAAATAAAGGTTTGAAAACCAAAAATTTCAAACGTAAACAATGGAGAGCACACCGACAAAGCGTCAGTGAAACTGAAAGTGATGATGAAGTCAAGATAGAAATAGACTACACAGGATCCGAATTTTCAAATGAGGATATGCACACATGATGAACTTTGCAAACAGTAAAAATGATCGTTACCGACAGTTTTTTTTGGTCTGTGCAGTCACTGACAGAGGACACTCTTGTGTCAAGAGAAAACAAGGAACCCTTGAGATGTTTTTCTATTGAGAAATAATTACTCTCGTATATAGAATAAAACATCAGTGTGCATTATAACTTTTATTAAACATAATAAATTTTATTACATTTCTTTAAGTATTCATTAAATATAAAACGAATGTGCATCACAGGTGTCTGTCGTCTTTCACACCACTCTTTTTCATCTTCACTTCGGATGATTTTCCAAATCCACATAAACCGATGTACTATTCGAACCGGCCATATTGTTCGACCCCATACGTAGCCGGTTTATACAGGTTTTACTGTATCTCATTTGAAAACATGATTGCAGATAGTATCCCCAATTTTTGAATTCAGTACATAGAGATTGTGATGCGATTGTTTATTTGATACATTGTTATGACGCAAATTCGCCCTTTTTGCTAATCCGAATATAAGGGACGAACTCCGTCATACTCGATTTGTACGGCCTACATGATCCTTGTTGGTGTGCGTGGACTTATTGTGGGGTCTAGCTTGGATACGAGAGGTACGACCACTATAAATGAAATAATATCTCTAAAAATAGATGGACCACAAAGCTGTTAACAGCCAAAAATCTTAATTTATTAATAATAATATTCCATATAATAAATTTTGACAAAATATAACAATATTTGTATAGGAAACATTAACCTCTAAATAGCCATTTTTTTATTTTCCTGTAAATTTTAGTTACCTTTAATTTTTTTAATTTATTTATTCCTTTTTAATTTATACAAATTTATATTTATTAAATATTTAGACTATTTAAAAATATATTTTATTAAGTTTAATTTTTGTTTTATCTCAATTATCATAATTAAATTGGAGTCGGAAATAAAATAATTCAATATATTTACTGTTTAAAATAAAATAAAATGTACTCACATATAAATAAAAATAATATGTCTCTAAAAATGAATGGACCACAAAGCTTTAAACAGCCGAAAATCAGAACACCCATCCGGTTCTATTTGTTTTATAGTCCGGACTGAGTCTCTCTGGCTTTCAGACTATTGACCGTCTTTGGGCATCCATTCTTTGAAGGTGAGGTTCCGATAGGTTTACTGTATACCTGGCGAAACTAAAACTTTACCTATTTTTCCAAATTATTCTTGTTATTTATTTTGAATTTCTTTTTTAATATTTTATTTAATATTAGAATGTAAAAAAAAATATTTTATTTGCAACATAATTTTAGCAATTATTGAATTTTTTATAATAAATTAGCTACTGGTTATATAAAATATTTTTATTAGTTATGTATTTAATGTGTTGTACCTCCGCAACATTTTTGTTTTTTTTTCTTTTGAATCTGATTGGTTGTTTGGAAGAGTGTTGAATTTCGGCTCAAGTCCTAACGTAACGTAAAAAAAATCTTATGAGAAGTTTGTTCTACTTACAATATAGCTATGTTAAGTTAATCTGGTGCTAACATCTTTCCTAAAGTTTTTCTGATTACCTACATCAAGATCTTATTCATTGATGATTAATTATAGATGTTTTTAGTTGTTTTTGCGAAGATTTGTGATTTTTCATTTATATTATTACAAAATTGATTTAAATTACATCACAACAACATATATTACTGATTAGTAGTATATGATACCCAACCATTTTCATCAACCCACCATCTCAAACACTACAGTAATGGAAGCGAGAGGTTTTGCACAGTTTCTTTTGAAAAGCCTGTAATAAGTCAGGACCATTGCCCAATGCTATATTTTCAGTCTTTGATTTGTGGATTGTCTTTTAGACAGTTTCTTTGATGTCCAGTATTTTGTTATTACCTTCGTTCATGATGAAGAAACGAATAATCTTGTATAACGAAATTTTATATGTTTTTCCCATGAGCGTCTCGTCATTAGTTATCGTTTATGATGTAATCCCCGCGAGCAACTTGTCACTTTACGTAATAAACAATGATAAGTTCCTCCAAGGAATCGGGAATATAAGATTCTCTCAAAAATAGTCAGTGTAACAAAATGTCTCCTAAACAACTACCGCGTTTAAGTATATGAATGAATGATTGACGAGATTTCTTTGTTTTTTTTTCAAACATTTACGATATTTAATAGATATCTACGACCTGCATGTTTTTGTTGTGTTAAAAAAATTAAATACCAATGTATTAGTATGCATTTTTCTATGCGATAGAGAGGCATAAAGCACAGCCCGTGTGCAAAAGAGGATAACAGCAACGCAGACTCCACCAATTGAGGTTGTTTTCTTTTGTTATAGACTGTAAGTTGCTATCGCTCGGTAAAACATAATCAAACAGCATACCCACCAATATGCAAGATAAATAAGATATAATCTAAGATAGTATATAATACTAAACAATCTATATTTTGACTTTTGCAATCAAAAGGGTAATGATCGACGGCGAGGTATAACATAACGACATTAATGACTAGCCAGTGGTAAAACAATGATAAACCACAGCCTCCGTGAACTATTTCGATTTTAATATGGCAATCGGGGGACATTCAGGATATATTTACCGTACGTATTAGCCAACACAATGTCCGCTTTATAATTTGACTGTTCCGTCAATGTAACATACAATATATAAATAATTTAAAGCCATCGTTCAACAGATAATAATAGTGCGTTGAAAGATGGCTTTAAATTATTGTATTATTTTGTGTTATTAATTGTTAAAACGAATTAATATATTTTAAACCTTAATCTTTTTTCCTTTTTTAAAAATGTTTTCGAACTTTGTAAAACAATGAAAATCAACTACGCACATTTCCCGTATTTTGTTTATTTACATATATCGCTATTTATACGATTAATTTGTCATACGTCAAAAATTAAGGTACCACAAGTATAAATCATAATCAAAATTTTCTACTTGGTCAATAGTTTTCAAAACCGATTTCAGTTGACTGTGACGATTTTCAGTTGACTGACGATTTTCAGTTGACTGTGACGATTTTCGGTTGATTGTGATCATTTTCAATTAACTGTGACGATTTTCAGTTTAATGGCGATTTTCAGTTGACTGTGACCATTTTTAGTTGACTGTGACGATCAGAATTCATATTTTAGGCGTGGCTAAATAATACAGAAAAATGTACATGTACAAAAAAAACCCAGGTCGTATTCGGCACACTATATTTTTTCTAATAAAACGAGGATTGCAGGACAAAATCTTAAGTCTTGTAACAGAAGACAACTTGCTATTATCATTAGTATTTACATAATTTATGTTGTCAAACATACTCTTCCTAGCTACCAGCCTAAATACAAAATAATGTTGACTAAGGCTATTTGTGTTTTTCAGAACATTTTAAAAACTTTTTAAAAATGATGTTGCCACACTGGAGATGGTTTAATGAAGAATGGATGAACGACTTTGTAGGACCTAAATACGTCATGTTTTATGATAATCTCAAAAGAGACCTCGAAGGAGAAATGAGAAAATTAATGAAATTTCTTGACGTTATATACGACGAGAAAGATTTTCAGTGCATGTTAAAAAACTACGAAGGACCATCGCATAGACCAAGTAGACAAAGAGTAGATATTTTGCCATATTTCTCAGCAGACGATTTTAACAAAACGGAGGAAGATATAAGTGCTGTTGAACAATTAGCAAGTAAAGTAAACGGCGAATATCACAAAATAGCAAGGTATGTGTGACAGAATAGGAAAACTAAAAAGTGTGACTGGATAGGAAAACTGATAAAACGTTATTAAACATCCTGGAAAACCAAGTAACGATTGATATGTTTGTAGACAATATGTATTAAATAAATGCTAATAAATTTGCATAAACTAAGAAAAACATTTTATATGATTTATATTTTCAATAAAAAGCCTGTTGATCCTGTCGCTACAATTAAGGAATTTTTCAAATTTCTGAACAGGTTATACCATATAACATGGTTTGGGTCTGTTTACACGTAATAAACCGCGAAGTTTATGAATGGTGTAAACAGACCCAAGCCAGGTTATAAACTATAACCTGTTCATAAATTTGAAATATTGCTTATAATTTAATTTTAACTATAAATCTTAACAATTTTAGTGGTAAAAACGTCGATGACGTCATGGAACTATTTGATTTTAACGGCATAAGAATAGATCATAGGTCACGCAAGTTATATCTGTTGCTGTTTGAATTAACCAATCAGATTTCAGATTACAAAGCTAATTAAATTATAAAACGATAAAGCATTGGGTTAAATATAAAAATGTATTGTGTTTGTCACGTGCAGAATATCAGAAATAAGGATACACGGACAGACAAAACAAAGAAGGATTCACGGACAGACAATACAAATAAGGATACACGGACAGAAAATAAAAATAAGGATACACGGACAGACAATACAAATAAGGATACACGGACAGACAATACAAATAAGGATACATAGACAGACAATACAAATAAGGATACACGGACAGACAATACAAATAAGGATACACGGACAGACAATATAAATAAGGATACACGCGCAGACAATACACAAATGGATAACCGGGCAGATAATACAAATAAGGATAAATAGGCAGACAATACAAATAAGGATACACGGACAGACAATACAAAAAAGATACACCGGCAGATAATACAAAAATGGATACACAGGCAGACAATACAAATAAAAATAAACAGACGAAAATACAAATCAGAATAAACAGACAGACAATACAAATAAAGATACACGGGCAGAAAATACAAATAAGAATACACGGACAGACAATAAACAAAAGGACACACGGGCAGACAATACAAATAGGATAAACGGGCAGATAATACAAACAAGAATACACAGACGAAAATACAAGTCAGAATAAACGGACAGACAATACAAATCAAGATACACGTGCAGACAATACAATACTTATAAGGATACATGCGCAGACAATACAAAAAGAATACATGGGCAGACAATACAAATAAGGATACACGGACAGACAATACAAATAAGGATACACGGGCATACAATACAAATAAGGATACATGGACAGACAATATAAATAAGGATACACGGACAGACAATACAAATAAGGATACACGGACAGACAATATAAATAAGGATACACGCGCAGACAATACACAAAAGGATAACCGGCAGACAATACAAATAAGGATACACGGACAGACAATACAAATAAGGATTCACGGACAGACAATACAAATAAGAAACACGGACAGACAATACAAATAAGGATACACGGACAGACAATACAAATAAGGATACACGGACAGACAATACAAATAAGGATACACGGACAGACAATACAAATAAGGATTCCCGGACAGACAATACAAATAAGAAACACGGACAGACAATACAAAAAGGATACACAGACAGACAATACAAATAATAATACACGGACAGACAATATAAAAAAGGATACACGGACAGACAATACAAATAAGGATACACGCGAAGACAATATAAATAAGGATACACGGACAGACAATACAAATAAGGATACACGGGCATACAATACAAATAAGGATACATGGACAGACAATATAAATAAGGATACACGGACAGACAATACAAATAAGGATACACGGGCATACAATACAAATAAGGATACACGGACAGACAATACAAATAAGAAACACGGACAGACAATACAAATAAGGATACACGGGCAGACAATACAAATAAAGATACACGGGCAGACAATACACAAAAGGAAACACCGGGCAGATAATACAAATAAGGATACACGGACAGACAATACAAATACGAAACAAGGACAGACAATACAAATAAGGATACACGGACAGACAATACAAATAAGAAACACGGACAGACAATACAAATAAGAAACACGGACAGACAATACAAATAAGGATACACGGACAGACATTACAAATAAGGATTCACGGACAGACAATACAAATAAGGATACACGGACAGACATTACAAATAAGGATACACGGACAGACAATACAAATAAGGATTCCCGGACAGACAATACAAATAAGAAACACGGACAGACAATACAAAAAGGATACACGGGCAGACAATACAAATAATAATACACGGACAGACAATATAAATAAGGATACACGGACAGACAATACAAATAAGGATACACGCGAAGACAATATAAATAAGGATACACGGACAGACAATACAAATAAGGATACACGGGCATACAATACAAATAAGGATACATGGACAGACAATATAAATAAGGATACACGGACAGACAATACAAATAAGGATACACGGGCATACAATACAAATAAGGATACACGGACAGACAATACAAATAAGAAACACGGACAGACAATACAAATAAGGATACACGGGCAGACAATCCAAATAAAGATACACGGGCAGACAATACACAAAAGGAAACACCGGGCAGATAATACAAATAAGGATACACGGACAGACAATACAAATACGAAACAAGGACAGACAATACAAATAAGGATACACGGACAGACAATACAAATAAGGATACACGGACAGACAATACAAATAAGAAACACGGACAGACAATACAAATAAGGATACACGGACAGACATTACAAATAAGGATTCACGGACAGACAATACAAATAAGGATACACGGACAGACATTACAAATAAGGATACACGGGCAGACAATACAAATAAGGATACACGGACAGACAATACACAAAAGGATACACGCGCAGACAATACACAAAAGGAAACGCCGGGCAGATAATACAAATAAGGATACACGGACAGACAATACAAATACCAAACAAGGACAGACAATACAAATAAGGATACACGGACAGACAATTCAAATAAGGATACACGGACAGACAATACAAATAAGAAACACGGACAGACAATACAAATAAGAAACACGGACAGACAATACAAATAAGAAACACGGACAGACAATACAAATAAGGATACACGGACAGACATTACAAATAAGGATTCACGGACAGACAATACAAATAAGGATTCACGGACAGAAAATACAAAAAAGGATACACGGACAGACAATACAAATAAGGATACACGGGCAGACAATACAAATAAGGATACACGGACAGACAATACAAATAAGGATACACGCGCAGACAATACACAAAAGGAAACACCGGGCAGATAATACAAATAAGGATACACGGACAGACAATACAAATAAGAAACACGGACAGACAATACAAATAAGGATACACGGGAAGACAATATAAATAAGGATACACGGACAGACAATACAAATAAGGATAAACAGGCAGACAATACAAATAAGGATACACGGACAGACAATATAAATAAGGATTCACGGACAGACAATACACAAAAAAGAAACACCGGGCAGACAATACAAATAAGGATACACGGACAGACAATACAAATAAGGATACACGGACAGACAATACAAATAAGGATACACAGGCAGACAATACAAAAAGGATACACACACAGACAATAAAAATAAGGATACACACACAGACAATACAAATAAGGATACACGGGCAGACAATACAAAATAAGGATTCACGGACAGACAATACAAATAAGGATAAACAGGCAGACAATACAGATAAGGATACACACACAGACAATACAAATAAGGATACACGGACAGACAATATAAATAAGGATTCACGGACAGACAATACACAAAAGGAAACACCGGGCAGATAATACAAATAAGGATACACGGACAGACAATACAAATAAGGATAAACAGGCAGACAATACAAATAAGGATACACACACAGACAATACAAATAAGGATTCACGGGCAGACAATACAAATAAGGATACACGGACAGACAATACAAATAAGGATACATAGACAGACAATACAAAAAAGGATACACGGGCAGACAATACAAAAAGGATACACGGACAGACAACACAATTAATAATACACTGACAGAAAATACAAAAAGGATACACGGACAGACAATACAAATAATAATACACGGACAGACAGTATAAATAAGGATACACGGACAGACAATACAAATAAGGATACACGCGAAGACAATATAAATAAGGATACACGGACAGACAATACAAATAAGGATACACGGACAGACAATACAAATAAGCATACACGGACAGACAATACAAATAAGCATACACGGACAGACAATACAAATAAGGATACACGCGCAGACAATACAATACTTATAAGGATTATAACTTATAGTTGAGACGAAAAATAAATCATTATCAGTTCGACAATACGCTGTGATTGTATAAACACATCAAATTTAACGAAAATCACCAAACCACAACGAAGAACCAAAAATTCCACCCAATCATATTAGTTTATATTGTATAAGATGGGGGCAAGATCTGTATATATATCTTTATTCTCCAAAACCAAAATCAGGTACAGAGAAATAAATACAAAAGTATGACATATAATATCATATGCAAAATATATGTATAAGATGAATAATATAATGAAAAAAGGTACAGAGATACAGATAAAATACATAATTAAAGATTAGTAAGAAATTTCGATTTCACTCTACCCAGGGGATTCTAGTTTTTTGTTTATAGTTCGAATAAATTTACAAAGTTTGATAAGATCTGGTAAATGTTGGCAATTCATCAATTCCTTACATTTTATAACGTTTGGGCTCGTATAGAATTTCGATTTAACAAACTGTTTTCTCTCTTCACAAAGTGATTTGCATACCAAGATATAATGAAATTCATCTCCTATATCCTGCGATTGACACAAAATACATATTCGATTTTGTCTTTGTATATTGTGCCATCTACCGGATTCTACAGGTAATTTATGATTCGTGGTTCTAAAACGAAAAAAGGTAATATAGTTTTTATCATTGAGTATATTAAAATAATTTTCGAACTCTAAATCTTCTTTGTAAATTCTGTAATTAATAGCTTTATGGCTCTCGTGTAGGTAGGAAAGCCACTGCTGTTTAAAATGATCTGACAGTGTTTGTTTAATTGCGCTATGTAACCATGAAATACTTGGTCAGTTTTGAGAAAGCCACAGATTTGATTTACCACATTCATCCAGTATAGATTTGATATAAGAGAGCCACGAGTAGTCATCGTAGTTTGAATAGGCTAACTTGTATAAAACGAAAGGCAGCTTACTCTCTTTACCACTAACCAATTTTCCCCAAAACTTAATCATTCTAAGTTTAATACAGATGTCAAGCGAATGTCTGCCGAGTTCACCATAAATCATGAAATCGGGAGTCGATTTCTTTGCATTCAATAAAAGTTTACAAAATTTCAGATGTACTCGTTCTATAATAGAGTTATTACCGACACCCCATACCTCACAGCCGTAGAGTAAAATAGGTTGTATAATTTTATCGAATAAGTCAAGCATTCATTCCAAAGATAAATTATGTAGTCTCCCCTTTTTTAAGACGTCGTACATAGCTCGATTAGCTTTTTCGGCATTAAATTTTTTTGCATTAGAAAAACTACCAGATCTGGAAAAGTGAACCCCTAAATATATATAATCTTTGACTATTTCCATCTCTTTATCATCATAATAAAATCTCATTTCATTTCGCAGACGTCCCTTTGAAAATACTACTATTTTACTTTTATCGACATTAACTTTAAGCTTCCACAATGTACAATATTCATGAAGTGTATAAAGTTGTTTTTGTAAATCTTCTTCGGATTCTGATAAAAGTACAGTATCATCAGCGTACAAAATAAGAAAAAGGTTTACATACAGACTAAGTTCTGAATTAATTTTGTTTGAGATACTTGATAGACCACATATATTATTACTGATCATAAAACTTTCAAGGTCATTGACATACAGAGAAAATAGTGCAGGAGACAGATTCTCTCCTTGCCTTACACCAATATTACATGGAAAAAAATCAGAGTAATCTTTACCATTAAAGACACGGGATTTGATATTACTATACATGTTAACAATAATATTATACATCTTGCCATCTATAGATGAATTTAATAATTTTGACCATAGACCAGGTCGCCAAACAGTGTCAAACGCTTTTGCAAAGTCAATAAATGCACAGTATATTTTTTTCTTCTTTCTCTGTAAGAGTTCTTGTAGTAAAGAAGTGTAAAAATACTGTCTATTGTGGAATACCCTTATCTAAAACCAAATTGATTTTCATTCAGCAAGAAGAAGTTTTCTAAAAAATCATTTAACCTTGAATTCAAAATAGACGTAAATAATTTGCCCATACAACTTAAAATCGTTATAGGTCTATAATTTTTTGGGTCCGCCTTTTCACCCTTGTTTTTATAAAAGGGAAGTATAGTTCCGACGAGCCAAATCTCAGGGACGATTCCCGAATTAAAAATTAAATTGAAGAGCTTATAATAAATCGGCATAAGTGTATGTCAAGTATTTTTTATATATTCATTAATGATTTGATCATCACCACAACATTTCCCGTTTTTCAAATTTTGAATACATTTCATAATTTCGTCTTCTGAAATATCATCATTTATCATGATATTGGACGGCTGGTTAACATTATGATCGTTGGGACTAGAATCTTCGTCATCATCCCCCTTATTTAATTCTTGAAAAATTCGAAAAAAGTTTCAATAGATAAATCGTGCTTATTTCTACTTGAGCGTTTTGTATTTATAATATCCCAATAGTCTTTGTTATTACTACTTCTTAGTGATTTTTAGCTTCTTTCTCATTTGCCTCTGATGTTCTAGAATAGCTTTATTCCTTTCTTGTTTATAATCTTTTTCTCTGATCCGAAGGTCGTTTCGACTTTCGTCGGATTTTTTATTTTTGTGACGCCTTTTTGCCATGCGGAATGCTTTTCTCTTTTGCCAGCAAGTTTTAGTAAACCAAGGTTTGTTATCGATATTGTGTACCTTTGAATCTGGATAGTTTCTGGGGGGTAAAAGTGCCAAAAATCTCTTCCTCAGGCTCGGTTAGGACTTTACTAATTTCATCTACTAATTCATTAATAACGTTATGTGAAATACTTTCAGAGTCTATTTTATTTATATTTTGTATTATACTATTGACTTTTTTGGGAATTTATTTTTTCTTTATATTCTTCGGCTTTTTCGTTGTCCCATTTTCTTATTTTCCTTCTATTACAACTATTACAATTACCCCCCTTTATTGAGGAGTCATTATCTTCAGCTGCAATATAAAGAGATAAGGAAAATGGACAGTGAACGTCTGAGTACAATGATGAGAATTCACGGACAAATCAATTTTCAACATAAGATAAAAAATCCGCTGTACAAATAAAATAATCAACAACACTTGACTGTCTACAAGTAAATTTACCAGTAACATCACCAACTATTCTACCATTAAGAATGAATAAGTTATTATTTCTGCAAAAATTCAACAGTTTATTACCATAATTTGTTTTCACACTATCCATACTATTTCTAATTCGCAACATTTCATAATTAGGTAAAATATTTGCATAATTAATTAAATTGTCAAATGGACTTTTGTTTTCATCTGCTATTTCAAAAAAATCTTTATCAGTGCCAGTTCTGCTATTAAAATCTCCATTTAGGAGAATTATGTTGTTATTTTGAGAAAATTTCAGAAATTCTTGTTCTAATTCATCAAAAGCATCTTCTGCTTTGTAAGCAGAATTTTCTGGGGGAATGTAAATATTTCCGACAATAATGTCCTCATTTAAATGAAGAAGGGTTTTAGAAATTTTAAACCAAGAGACTAATCTGCTTTCAGATTCTAAGTAGTGGACAAATTCTTCATATTCGGATTTGTAGCCAAATGCGATCCCTCCGGATTTAATTCTGCTATAGCTTTTTCTGTTTTTCATTACAAATTTGTAACCGGGGATAACAATTTCATCTAGGTCATCTGTTTTAGATTCAGTAATACAAATAAAATCATAATTATTAATCATATTTACTAATTCCGGGTATTTCATTTTTTTTAAATACCACCACAATTTAAATTTAATAACTTAGGTTTTATTAGTTTATTTTTTAAAATGTTGTCAGAGTCTTTCCTTTCATCTCCTTGGGTTTCCTATTGTTGATCTTTCTGAGGAGTGGATGATATTCGCCTTCGCTTGTTTCCAGGGCGGTTTACCGGTGTTCTCCTGTTCGCATCACTATAAGTTTGTGCATGAGTTTTCGTACTGGCTGGGTTGTCATCGTATATTACTCCGTCGACGTTAAGGATGTCTCTAACTAATTTTACTCTTCACCCTTGCTCCCTTTTCTCTTTCATTATGGGATACAAACTTCTTTTAGCTTGTTCGATTTCATCTGGGAATTGACGATTTATACCGAATGGAGTGCCTTTCAGTTTATATGCGTTTGAAAGGACTACCTCAAGATCTTTCATATAAATAAATCGTGCAATGATCGGTCTCGGTCTTCTTTTATGGCCACGTCCTGGAGTGGATCCGCTACCGAAGCGATGGACGTTTCCTAGTTGTATATCATATGTGATTCGGAGTTCTCTCTTTAAAAAAGAATGAATGACATATTCCGTGTCTTCGTTGTCATATTCTGTGTGGCCGGTAAATATTAAGTTGTATTTCATTGATCTACATTGTAGATCTAGCACTTTGCTTCTCAACTCTTCTGTTTGTTCTTGCGCATCACGTATAGCTTCTTTTACTTCGAGTCGCATTTCGCAAGCGTGGTCGTCTAACTCTTGCCTTGATTTGTCAAAAGATGTTTTTAGTTGATTAACTTGCTGGGTATTAATCTCATGTTTTTCTTTCAGTTCATCAAAAACATCACTCATTCCCTGTAAATCACTACTCTGGGAGGCAACTGATGTCTTTACGGTTTTTAACTCTCTATTTATTACAGAATAGTCAGTTTTAATTGTTTGTATTACGTGTTCATGATCCTTGCTTGTTTTCATCAAATTGTCGACCGATGACTCAATTTCATTTATTTTCTTTTTGATTTGAGAAAATCCAGTCAGTATATTGTTCATCGTTGCACTAAGTTCATCAATTTTTGTTATATTTGTTTCTATCGTGGATAGGCGACTGTCTATTTTAACCATTAAATTGTAGAATGATTCAACGGTGATATCCTTGTCATCCTCGTTTATAACTTGTACACACTCCTGTAGACCCTCAATTAATTTAATGAGTAGATGTCAGTCGAGTTAACCTATAGTGAGTAATTCGGAAATCTCGGGGTTTTACGTTCATAATCGGGTCTGTATGCATAGTTCATTTACGATAAATTAGATTAAATACAGTAATTTTCCAAAGACCTCAAAGATCAGATCAAACTCAAAGACTTCTGGCGAATTATGCAAATTATATATTTTCAGCCAGTATTATTCAAGATTAACACAGTGGATTTTAAACAATAGTGACATTTTTCTTGTTACCGTCGAATAGGAACTTCTTTCCTTTCCGGAACACCTGAGTTTACCCCACCTGGATTTATAATGTAGTTTGTGTTCCAAATTTTTTGCTTTCTAAGTTGATCCGTAAAGTGGTTTTTGTGAATGATTGTTAGTTTCTGGGTACGAGACAAGACATGACATATTATTTTCAGATTTTCACATTGTTTCTGTATGAATATTTTTTGTTTTGGTTTTTGCCACGTGTTTTGCATTCTATATTGATTTCGGATTTTATTTTTATCTTCGTATCGTCAGATTGACAGAATATATAAACATTTTAAAGATTTTTGTACACTTTTACCTAATTTCCTCCCTTGTCCCTGTAGCCAATGCTACCTAGTTTTTTGTCAAAGTTCACCACGTGTGACTTTCAGGTAATTCGGTCATTAGCCCGGAGCAAATGTTCTTATTGTGTTATATTACAGAGACATTTGGTATGTATTGTTATGTTGATAAAATCAGAACTTCATATAAGAAAGGTAAGCTTTCTATATTTGTTTTACAAAGAAAGTACTAAAATTGAATTCAAAGTGATTGTAGAACTATACCCATGATGAAGGCTATGTTGTCTTGTTTGATAATCTTTACAGCTGGAATTTATTTGATTAACAGGTACCTGTGTTTTAGTAAGCAATAATGATATGTTTTCTACCGACATGTAATTGTGCTGTATATTAGAATGGAAAACATGTAAAGTAAGAAGAAAACCCTCCAATAAATTAGTAAATACTGTATTAGAGACGCCGTGTTCATGGTACTGGAGCTTTTTTTTAAAGGGGTCAAGCTTTCATATATAAATAGTGCTTTTAAGTAGTGCAAGTTGAATTTAAGGTAATCAAAATACGTACAACTTCGCTAGACATTATTCTTTACTATTATATACAGGTAGGTACAATGATTTCAACTGCATGTTAGGGAAATTGAGTTTAATGATTGAAAACAATTCAGAAATGAGCCAATATCACAGAAAACACACAGACATTTCTGGTTCAATCTGATACAGAATATGCCTTAAAAATGTGTTCTATTTCGATTCCTATAAAAATGTATATAAATCATTGTCATGAATTCCTCAATTTTGTAATACACGGACGGGTACTATAATTTTGCGATATTTACCCTTCGTGAAAATGTTATTTAAAATTCGGTTGTGTTTTGATTGTATTTTTTGTACCTAGCGTAGTATTTGTTTACCGGTGTATCATACTATTTTGCTTTTTGAAAACATTCGAATTTAAGGTACATTACATTTACTGTAAATACCTCTGAATTGCAAAAACTTAAATATTTGACATAAATGGTTAAAATATTGTTTGGTTGATTAGACATTCTGACGTATGCACCAGAATGATAGCAAACCAAAGGGTTAAATATACGATCAAAGTTCAATACTTCGTAGTTTTCCTCACGATAATTGTGGAAAACGTCTAGCTGGCTTGAGCTTAAGATCAAAGATGATTACTGAGTAGATAAAGACAAGGGATTCATTAATCTTAGAAAGTATTAATATGTAGTAGCTATACCTTAGAAGTAATTTTTTGAATTTTTTCATATTAAAGACGTGCACTGTATACTAATTTTATATGTGGATCACTGTTTTAGAACCTCAAATATGCATCATAAGTTTGAAAGAACACAAAATATGGATGTTAATTTAGGAATATCGTGTAAAACGAAAGAAGCTAAACTCAGCAAAATACCGATGATAAAAACTGCTCTGGCGAGTTATCCTGGATCTGGGAATACGTGGGTTCGTTATCTTATACAGCAAGTTACAGGTAAGTCACCGATGATAAAAACTGCTCTGGCGAGTTATCCTGGATCTGGGAATACGTGGCTTCGTCATCTTATACAGCAAGTTACAGGTAAGTCACCGATGATAAAAACTGCTCTGGCGAGTTATCCTGGATCTGGGAATACGTGGCTTCGTTATCTTATACAGCAAGTTACAGGTAAGTCACCGATGATAAAAACTGCTCTGGCGAGTTATCCTGGATCTGGGAATACGTGGCTTCGTCATCTTATACAGCATGTTACAGGTAAGTCACCGATGATAAAAACTGCTCTGGCGAGTTATCCTGGATCTGGGAATACGTGGCTTCGTCATCTTATACAGCAAGTTACAGGTAAGTCACCAATGATAAAAACTGCTCTGGCGAGTTATCCTGGATCTGGGAATACGTGGCTTCGTCATCTTATACAGCAAGTTACAGGTAAGTCACCAATGATAAAAACTGCTCTGGCGAGTTATCCTGGATCTGGGAATACGTGGCTTCGTCATCTTATACAGCAAGTTACAGGTAAGTCACCGATGATAAAAACTGCTCTGGCGAGTTATCCTGGATCTGGGATTACGTGGCTTCGTCATCTTATACAGCAAGTTATAGGTAAGTCACCGATGATAAAGACTGCTCTGGCGAGTTATCCTGGATCTGGGAATACGTGGCTTCGTCATCTTATACAGCAAGGTAACAGGTAAGTCACCGATGATAAAAACTGCTCTGGCGAGTTATCCTGGATCTGGGAATACGTGGCTTCGTTATCTTATACAGCAAGTTACAGGTAAGTCACCGATGATAAAAACTGCTCTGGCGAGTTATCCTGGATCTGGGAATACGTGGCTTCGTCATCTTATACAGCAAGTTACAGGTAAGTCACCGATGATAAAGACTGCTCTGGCGAGTTATCCTGGATCTGGGAATACGTGGCTTCGTTATCTTATACAGCAAGTTACAGGTAAGTCACCGATGATAAAAACTGCTCTGGCGAGTTATCCTGGATCTGGGAATACGTGGGTTCGTTATCTTATACAGCAAGTTACAGGTAAGTCACCGATGATATAAACTGCTCTGGCGAGTTATCCTGGATCTGGGAATACCTGGCTTCGTCATCTTATACAGCAAGTTACAGGTAACTCACCGATGATAAAAACTGCTCTGGCGAGTTATCCCGGATCTGGGAATACCTGGCTTCGTCATCTTATACAGCAAGTTACAGGTAAGTCACCTATGATAAAAACTGCTCTGGCGAGTTATCCTGGATCTGGGAATACCTGGCTTCGTCATCTTATACAGCAAGTTACAGGTAAGTCACCTATGATAAAAACTGCTCTAGCGAGTTATCCTGGATCTGGGAATACCTGGCTTCGTCATCTTATACAGCAAGTTACAGGTAAGTCACCGATGATAAAAACTGCTCTGGCGAGTTATCCTGGATCTGGGAATACGTGGCTTCGTCATCTTATACAGCAAGTTACAGGTAAGATGATTTTGTTTGTTTGATTGTTGTTTAACGCCAGATTAGCAATTTTTCAGCTTTATCATTGCGTCCAGGTTTTATGGCGATTGGAAGCATGAGTACCCGGAGAAAACCCACGAAATTCGGTAGGAAAACTGTCAATCCTTGTCAATTAAGATTGGAGTCGAGTACACCCTGCCCGCATTGAGACTCGAACACTCAGCCTCGGTGTTCACAGACCTCGTAATCAATATTAGACGAACTACCTTAACCAGTCGGTCACCGAGGCCCCAAGGTAAGATGAGGACATCAACGCTATTTTTAAAACTTTGATTTCTTTGATTTGTTGGCGTAGGACATATGTTTATACCTTTCACTCAATAATCATTTTATGTTGCCTTGTTAAGCACAAATTTGAATGAAATAAACGATCAGCAATTCTAATTAGAATTTTACTAAATGATTTTATTGAACAAAACAATCTTTAAAAATAGTGCAGAAGTAATCGTTAACGTTGTAGGAATAGCCACTGGTTCCATTTATTGTGAAAAAACGGTACGAAAAACCTTTACTGGAGAATGTGTGAAGAATGAATCTACTATAGTCATTAAAACACACGACAACCAACGTATGTGGAAATATCAGAGGGCTGTTATAGTAATCAGAAGCCCGATCGGATGCTTTGGTTCTCATTTTAATTGGAAATTTACCAAAAACCAAACTGATGTTGCTTCTGAAGAGGCATATCACAGTAAGTGTTATTAAATATAAATGAGCAATACAAACATTAAATTAGGAACCATGAATGTTATATGATTACGTCTTTAAAATGTTGCAATTTGATAAGAAGTTAGTAAATTACTGTGTTAGGTCAGCTTCAAAGACACGTTCCCGTTTAATGCCCAGAGGTGTCAGGCGGGGAAAAGATTGAAGTTTGGTAATCGTATGTTTTTGCAAGGCGGAAAAAAATATGCAAAGGACTTCAACTAATTACGAAATAGGAAAAAACAAAAATTATCGAGGAAGAACACATAACTAAAAATTACCCCGTATAAAAATAATTGCGTTTCTTCCTTCACATGTAGCACCCTTTTAATTTTAAAAGTGCAGCAAGCAAGGGCAAAAGTTGACTAATCTAATGAGTTAATTTTTGTTTAACATTCAGCGAGAAGTATATCAGCTGCATTCAAAGAACGAGTAAACAAACAATAAATTAATGGGGGGAAAAGACCAAAGGGATACAACTTTGACTGCCACTATAAAATATGGAACGTTGGGTAGGGCAGTAGCGGATCCGGGGGGGGGGCGTAAGGGCGTACGCCCCCTTTAAAAAAAGGAATGGAACAGGGAGGGTAACAACCAGCGCCAAAGGCAAAAATGCAATCCCCGCTCGTCCTCGCCATAAATTAATGCATTAACGGTACTAATTAGTTTATTATGATATCTCTGTTGTATATACTGTACCAAATATAGGTTACTGAACACTATAAAAACCTTGTTTGTTGCCTTCCTTTTCCGGTATCCCCTTTTTACGCCCCCTTTCGAAAATCCTGTATCCGCCCCTGTAGGGACTACGAATTTGACCTTATATAGTGTCTACAATGAGCCTTGTGCATAGGAGCCTTTATCGCACAAGGAGCAGTAAACTCTGTTAACACTTCGCCACTACGTTCCGAGGTCAGGTTTTCCGTATTACGAACTGACAAAAAAATCTATGCCAATCTACCATCTGACGACGAGCTGGGCAGCTCTGTTAGTGAAGCACTTTAACTGGCACGAATCCTAATTTAGGCAGTTGTCAAAAGTGGTCATATATTTAAAAAATCTAAATAGGAGATAACAATTGATAAATCATGCTTGCTGAAATGTTGCTGCAACAAAACATGAAAAGTTTACAAAAAGACAGTTCAAGGAATCTCGTTTGAACAGTGCATAATTTTGTTTGAATGGTGTTTAGCGCCACTTTCAGCAATTTTTCATCTATATAATGGCATCCAGCTTTTTTTTAAGGAGGAAGCCGGAGTACACGGAGAATACCCGGGACCTTCGGTAGGAAAACTGGCAATCCTTGTCAATTAAGGTTGGAGAAGAGTTCAACCTGCCCGCAGTGAGACTCGAACCCGCATTCTCAGTATTGACAGACCACGTGATCAATAGTAACAGGAATGTTATTTAGAACTCAAATGATCTAGCAAATCAATAAACATTTAATTATGTCAAATTCAGAGGAACCCTAATGAATTGAACTACTTTTTTTCTTCCGGTGGAGTGCAAACATGTGTGCAAAATGAGTCAAATTTTAGTAACATATTTAAGTCCAGGGTAGCAAAACTATATACTCTAGCTTAATATTTGTATACAACATACAAATACAAATAACGCTTATAATATGAAACGTTGTCACTTGCCATGTTTCAGAACATTTTAAAGCTCATTTGGAAAAATGGTTGCCACACTGGAAACAGTTTTACCAAGAATGGATGAGTAACTTTGCGGGACCTAAATACGTCATGTTCTATGATGATCTTAAAAAAGATCTCGAAGGAGAAATGAGGAAATTAATGAAATTTTTAGACGTAACATATGACGAGAAAGATTTTCAGTGCATGTTAAAACACTCCGAAGGACCAGCCCATAGATCTAGTGCGATGAAAAAAGACACTTTGCTATACTACTCACCAGAACAGTTTAACCAGACAGTGAAAACTATATTACAAATTGAACAAATAGCAGCTAAACTTAATGGCCACTATCACAAAATTGAACTATATGTATAATAGACGTTTAGCAGTGATTGGGAAAGTCGTTCTTCTTGCGCAATGTACGCATTAGAACGGAAAACGGCGGATGCATTCTTCTATCACGCGCCCGCTTGGGGCATTCTTTCCACGCAGAGGATTCTGGTATCCTACGTCAACCACAATCGCCTCTGCCATACCATTGGTTGATATTGTGAGAGATATCTCTCATGGCGGAAACACTTCGCGTATAAACGCAGTAATTGCAATGTAAAACTGTATCAGAAGTGTATAAATAGAGTATATTAAAATAAAAAAAGATCTCGTTTATTATTTTACAAACCTCATTCTTTGTTTAGAAACGTTACAAGCAGACGACAAATGTAGTGCCGCAGTTATGGGGGATGACGTGTGCCAGAGGTTATATCTGGGAACCAGTTATGTGCCGCAGAGCGCATTCTTTATTCTCGTAAATAAAATTTGTGTTATGGGTGCAAATGTTTTTAAGTAATTTTTCGGCATTAAATAACGAAATGCGCCAAGATTTCCTAAGATTAATACATCTAAACACCTGTAAATTTTCATATTTAGGTTACATTTCCTATTTCGATTCGCGAAAAGTTAACGAAATAAATGGAAAAAAAAATGTTTATGTATGATTCGCGCTGTATGTTAAAAGTCAGTATAATAAAATACAATGTAGATTTAACAATCAATCAATCGCAAATAAAAAAGGCCGGCACGTCATGTGTTGTTTTTTTTATTAGGTATTAGTTCGATTTATAAAATGCCTTCAACTGGTCGTTGAGACGGGATGAACTACGATGTATTCGTGGTTTTTAGTTTAATTTGTATATGCCGCAAATGGATCGTCTGATGGGACGAACTGAAGTTTACAGTGCAATAAAAAATAGTCAACACACGATATCTTTTACTCCATTTCTGATTTAGAATTTTATCAGTTTTCATCTTTAAAACAAAATTTAAAAAAAAAATAACAAGATTTATGCTTCAAGAATATAAACTTGGGAACCCTCAGGCCTCTTTTAGTCTTTAGGTTGTAATTGCAAATACAGACGAAAACACTTAAATTTTAGCGAAGAAACCAAGATACAATACTGTTACTATTGACAAGTTGTATATGTTTATTAAAAACCAAAGCCAAGAATCTTGACAAACAAAAAACAAGACACAGAAAAAAACTTCATAATTCCAAACAATGTTTCCTTCGGGACAAAAACTAAATGCTCACCCTGTAGTTAGCCTATGTATACATTTTTGATTAATATAGACTATATTTTATATTTGCGGTAACTTGAGTGCACGCACCAAACAAAATATTGGGGTAAAACCTTATAAAAATGTAAATTTAGTTTAAGCCGAAAATGAATATTCATGTGTATTATCATACCAATGAGAAACCTTCTTATAAGCATTGTGTCATGTGATATCAGATTTTCATATTTGGTCGTATGGAATGAACAATTGATATCAGGCAATGACACGCAGTGCCATGCTGCAAAAAAACACCCGTTCCATATCACTGGATTAGGTCAAAATAAAATAAAACCCTGAATAAAGAATAAATCTTTTTGTTACGGGGAAACAGATAGACCAACGGGATTTAAATTTATCTACAATACAAAATACAGTACAGGGACGTAGAATTTAAACTTTTATTGCGGACACTATGAGCCTTCTCATTTTCAGAACCTGCAAAAGTGGCCTTAATCGCGCAGGAGCGTCAAACTCTAAACAGTTCACAATCTGCGTCCGTGGTAACGAACAGCTCTGTGGGTCGAGCAATGTGAACCCTCCCATTATGGTTCCAGAGGTAAAAAGGAACATAAAGAGATATAGAAAGATGACAAAATATAAAATAAAAATAAATACAATAAATAAATAAAAATAAAATAAAAGCTTTGTCATATCAGAAACAGACGATCAGTAGTATCGAACTGATCTGGAAAATCAATAACCCTTTATGTCAATTTAGTTGTCAACAAAACTAAAAATATTACTACAAAAACGTCGGGTTTTATTTATATAACTATGAACACTTCTAAATATCGTGATATTATGTTTATCACTAAGGGCGATCCTAATAAAATGATTTTCAATTGATACCGCTATAATAGGCTGAATAACTATAAAAAGGCTAACTCTCTTATTAAGGTAATGGGGGCATTGTAGAAAATAATGGATTGCATCTTCCAATGGATGTCTTCAAGAAGAGCCAGGTTCGTTCACCAGGTTAACTCTAAATAGGTCAGCTATTAACGAGCTACATCTATGTCTCAGTTTAGTATGTAGAATATTTATATTTCGATCACCGATAAGAAAGTATGATGGTATATGTAAAGTTAAATTTTGACGTCTTAAAGAGTTTTAAAACCAGTTATGGACTGATCAGATCTAATATGCATATTTAGTTTCAAGACCGGAGTGTAGAAGGGAAAAACTATTTTGAAAAGGTTTCTAGTATATATCTAGGTATTCTGTACTGAGTTACGTTTCTAAGCATGCCAGTATATGTGACTTCTGAATAAAATTAAGATAGACAGTCCCTCAGGTACTCTGGGGTTTTGTCGTTGTGTATATTATAAAATAAACATAATTGCTTACGATTTGGTCTAGAACCTAAAAATTCCAACCCTGTTTCATTAAATAAAGATTCTTAACTGGCGTATCGGGGCAAACCAGTAATAATTCGTGCAGCTTCGAGTTGAAGCTTATCCACTTTTTCACTATCTCTTATGTTACACCCGCTCCGCAGTATATTCAATAGAAGAAGTATATAAGTATAGTATATCCTATTAAGGTTTTGACTGCTAAGAATATATTTCATTTTTCTCAGAACATATATTTGTTTACTGATACTGCAACATATGTTTTCAATATGCCGTGTCGATTTGCAGTCATCAGAAAAGGTTACCCCTTAGTGTTTATGAGATTGTACTCTTTGTAATTGTTCATAATTAAAAGACAGATTGATCTGTGGAATACTGTTACCATTGGAGAAGATCATGAATTCCGTCTTTTGAGGGTTAAAATCAACTAGCCAGCGTTTTACTTATTGATTAAGTAATTCTAAGTCTGAATTAAACCTTCTCTGAATTTCTGTGATCATTAAATGAATACATTAACGAGGTATCGTCAGCAAACAATCTCATCATACAACCAACATTATCTGCAATATCATAAGTGTAAAGCAGAAATAATAAAGGACCAAGCAATGAACCATGAGAAACACCTGCTTTTAAAACAGAGACATCGAAATAGAAACTATAAATTAATAAAAAGGATCAGATCAGAGAAACTCAAAGACTTCTGGCGAATTATGCAAATTATATATTTTCAGCCAGTATTATTCAAGATTAACACAGTGAATATTAAACTATAGTGACATTTTTCTTGTTATAATACAACTGTATTACTATATTACATACATTATATAGAACAGGAACTTCTTTCCTTTCCGGAACACCTGAGTTTACCCCACCTGGATTTATAATGTAGTTTGTGTTGCAAGTATTTTGCTTTCTAAGCTAACTTGCTTCTTTCAAGTTATTTCATTTGTTGATATTTTGAAGGTTTGACGTCATATGAAAATCTTCTAGCCCGGGATTTTCCTAGCTAAGTTTGTCAGGGTTTCGTGGACACATGGGGACACAGAAACCCTGACTTGCGAGGATGTAATGAAATATTAATTTAAGATTTTCCCATTATTTGTTATTTAATACATGTACTTTTTTATGTTTTTGGCCACGTGTTTGCCTTTCTAAATTGATTTCATATTTTTATTTTTATCTTCGTATCGTCATATTGACAGAATATACACTGTATACAGATTTTGAAGATTTTTATATACGTTTACCACATTTTCTTCCTTGTCCCTCAAGCCAATGCGACATAGGTTTTTTTCATTGTTTACCACGTGTTACTTTCGGGTAATGCGGTCATAAAGGTAACTGATGACTAGCCCGGAGCAAATGTTCTAATTGCGTAATATTACAGAGACATTTGGTTTGTACTGTTATGTTGATAAAATTAGAACTACATATGAGGAAGGTCAGCTTTCTATATTTGTTTTACAAAGAAAGTACTAAGACTGTAAAACTGCCCATGAAGACGGCAATTTTGATTTGTTTGATAATCTTTACAGCTGGAATTTATTTGGGTTGCAGGTACCTTCTTACGATACATTTTATCAATACGTCATTATATGTTTGTTTTATTTTCGTACGCAAAAATGATATGTTTGATACCAAAGTTGCTAACATTAAGACTTTTACATTCCTTGTAATTGTGCTCTAAATTAGAATGGAAAACATGTAACGTAAGAAGAAACCCCATCCAATGAACAAGTATGGACTATATTAGTGACGCCGTGTTACTGGAGCGTTTATTTAAAGGCGTCAAGCTTTCATATATAAATAGTGCTTTTATATAGTGCAAATTGATTGTTATCAAAATGACTACAACTTCGCTAGACATTATTCATTACTATTCTATGCATTTAGGAGGCGTACAATGATTTCAATTGCATGTTAGGGAATTTGAGGTTGATAATTGAAAATAATTCAGAAATTAGCCAATATTTCAGCAAACACGCACACATTTCTTGTTCAGTCTGATACAGAAATGTGTTCTATTTCGATTCCAATTAAATGTATATAAATCATTATAATTCTAATATGATTTGCATATTTAGAAATAGGTTTATTTTATTGGTCTAGATTACTTCCGGTTGAGGTTTTTAACGAAATTTAATTTTTGATAAATGAGGTTGACTCAATTTATTTTAGGATAAATGACGTTGGCCGAAATATTTTTATCGTAACCAATGTACACAAAGATGGCGGCATTCAATATCGATGGCGATGACAATTTATTTGCATTATAAATTGACGTTAATGATTTATTAAATTTATAACTATTCTTGTGTTCGATAAAGAAAATAAAATTATAGATTTAATTTAAACCTTAGTTGTATTTATTAAACTCAAAAGAGGGTAAATTTATGAATAACATTTGGTACCTAAAAAAACAAACAAAATATTCATACCTTACTTAGGTCGACGATCCCTGCTACTAAAATGCACCAGAAACATGGAAATGAGATTTTTGAGATTTGATAATTCAATTTTAAATATTATAAGTATTGAAGACCGTTTTCAATGGATTTATCGGAATATCAACAAGACCAACTCACTCACAAACATATCATAAAAGTCCTTAGGACTTTTATTTGTGTGTGAGTGAATTGGTCTTGTTGATATACCGATAAATCCATTGAAAACGGTGTTCAATCCTATAATAATGAATTATCCAATTTCGTAATACACGGACGGTTGCTATAATTTTGCGATATTTACCCTTCGTGAAAATGTTATTTACAATTCGGTTGTGTTTTGATTGTATTTTTTGTACCTAGCGTGTTTGTTTACCGGTGTATCATATTATTCTTCTATTCGGAAACTAAGTAGATAAAGACATTGGATTCATTAATCTGTTAGTGTATATGAAATTTTATTTTCCGAAGAAAAATATTATTAATATTTTAGTAGCTATACATTGGAAATAATTTTTAGAATTATTTTATATTAAAGACGTTCACTTTATACTTATTTAACATGTAAGTCACTGTTTGTTTTAGAACACTAAATAAGTTTAAAAGAACACAAAATATAGATAGTAATATTGGATTGTCGTGTAAAACGATAGCAGCTAAGCTCAGCAAAATACCGATGATAAAAACTGCTCTGGCGAGTTATCCTGGATCTGGGAATACATGGCTTCGTCATCTTATACAGCAAGTTACAGGTAAGTCACAGATGATAAAAACTGCTCTGGCGAGTTATCCTGGATCTGGATATACATGGCTTCGTCATCTTATACAGCAAGTTACAGGTAAGATGATTTTGTGTTTTTTTTGGATTGATGATTAACGCCAAATCATCAATTTATCAGCTATATCATGGTGTCCAGGTTTTATTGGAGTGGAAGCCGGAGTACTCGGAGAAAACTCCCGATCTGCGGTAGGAAAACTGGCAATACTTGTCAATTAAGATCATTGGAGTCGAATACATCTTACCCGCATTGAGACTCGAGCCCGCAGCTTCAGTATCCACAGACCTCCTGATCAAAAGTAGACGAACTACCTTAACCAGTCGGCCACCGAGACTCCAAGGAAAGATGAGGAGATCAACGCTATTTGTTAAGCTTTGATTTCTTTGATTTATTTGCGTAGGACATATGTTTATACACCTTTCACTCAATGACCATTTTATGTTGCCTTGTTAAGCACAAATGAGCAGCGATTCTAATTAGAATTTTACTAAACGATTTTATTGACAAAAACATCTTTAAAAAGTGCATAAGTAATCGTTTACGTTGTAGGAATAGCCACTGGTTCAGTTTATTGTGATGCAACGTTACTAAAAACCTTTACTGAAGAATGTGTGAAGAATGAATCTACTATAGTCATTAAAACGCACAACAGCCAACTAATGTGGACATATCAGAGGGCTGTTATAGTAATCAGAAGCCCGATCCGATGCTTTGGTTCTCGTTTTAATTGGAAAAATACAAAAAACCACACTGAAGTTGGTTCTGACGAGGCATATCACAGTAAGTGTTTAAGTACAAATGAGCAATACGAAAATTTAATTAGGAAACATGAATGTTCTATGATTATGTCTTTCAAATGTTGGACACAAGGACACATGTTGACTAATCTAGTGAGTTAATTTGTGTTTAACATTCAACGAGCAGTATGTCAGCTACATTCAAAGAACAAGTAAACAAACAATAAATTAATGGGGAAAGAGACCAAAGGGATACAATTTTGACTGCCACCAGAAAATACGAAACATTGGGTAGGGGCTAAGAATTTGACCTTATATAGTGTCTACAATAAGCCTTGTGCATAGGAGCCTTTATCGCGCAAGGAGCAGTAATCTCTGTTAACATGTTAACACTTCACGCCCTACGTTCCGAGGTCAGGTTTTCCGTATTACGAACTGACAAAATATCTATGCCAACCTACCATCTGAAGACGCAGTTGGCAGCACTGTGGGTGGAGCACTGAAAGCCTTCGAGTATGGTCCCAGAGGTTAAAAGAAACACAAAAGAATACTAAAGACAACAACTAATGGCTTTTTCATATACGAAACAATCAGTAGCGATGTTTTAATTAAATCGTGTACCTTTTTTGTTCAGTTTAACTGGCACGAATGCAACATTAGTCAGTTGTCAAAAGTAGTAATATATTTAAAACATCTAGATAGGAGATAACAATTGGTAAGCATTATTGCTGAAATGTTGTTGCAACAAAACATAAAGTTTACTAAAAGAAAAGTAAATTAATATCGCTTGTTGTAATTCAACTTTCCAGCAAAAGAACAGTGCATTATTTTGTTTGAATGACGTCTGACGTCACTTTCAGCAATTTTTGGTCGGGTTGCGCGAAGTGCTAACTCTGGTTATAGTATTGTAAAGTCGGGCGGTCGGGCTGGCGGGCGGGAAAATAGTGTATCTATTTTGTGTAATCAACTCATTTTTCAGAACATTTGCATAAGACGGTACCAATTTAGTGTAATCAACTCCTCCTAAGATAAATCAGATCTCTTAAATTTTAAAGAACGATTGCACATGTATTGAATTTTCCAGCCTTGGAAACTTAGTCATGTTTCAGAACATTTGCATAAGACGGTAAAACTCCTCCTACAGTTTTCAATCCAGCACTCTGAAACTTCACAGAAAGATTGCACATATATTGAAGATATGCGGTGCTCCTGCTATTAGGGAAGTTTTCCAGTATTTTTTTCCCAAATGTCCTGCCTTGGGAACTTATTCATTTTTCCGAACATTGTACCTATTTTGTGTAATAAACTCCTACATTTTTTTTACACAGACCCAACCTCCTCCCAATAATTTGTAAACCGATCTTTTGATGTTATTAAAACACTTGGTTTTGCAACCAGGCCATTTCAGACTTGCGATTTTTCATCTATATCAAGGCATCCAGTTATTATTGGGGTGAAAAGCCGGATTACCCGGGACCTTCGATAGGAAAATTGGCAATCCTTGTCAATTAAGATTGGTGAAGAGTACACCATGCCCGCAGTGAGACTCTAACCCGTAATCTTAGTGTTGATTTGACAGTAAAATAAGTCCGGTAAAATAAGTCTATGTTACTCAAATTCCTAGTTAGATAGGTCCTCGGACTTTTTTTTCTAGGTAGAATACAAAGTGTAGCCCTACCTTAGTAAAATAAGTCCGGAACTTTTTTCTTAGGAAATCGGTTGCTTGACTTGTTAATTTACAGATTTATTGTTTTGGTTTTGTAAACATAACATTACATTAACTGATGCTATTTTAAAATTTGGTTATTGGTGTTGATTGGTAGAACGAAACGAAAAAAACTCTTTATAAAATTGGCTATAATTTTGCAGTATGTGAAGTAAATTTAATATATTAACATCTTGAAAACAGAAATGGGTTTAAATATTATCACTTTAAATAGTAGATAAATTTAAAATATAGCAGAAAATAGAAATAATTGCATAAAATTGTTTTTCTTCATTATAAGAGATAGGTTTGTCATTTTCTATTTTTACTAGTAAAATATTTCCATTTCAGAGATTTTATTAGTTAAATAGATAAAACGACCAATTGTGATAATCTTCTTTCATTACCTCAATTTATATATTACTTTGAAGGGATAAAAGTATCAATCATGAAAAAATAATGTTTGTGAATTGATATTTTGTACATTTAATGTTACCTAAATAAGTGAGAAGTGTTAACAGTGAATAGAATTTGTTTTATAAGAAACTTCAGGTCTGTTGATGTTTTTCATCTACTTAAATAACATGAATAAGTTAGCAGTGTTTAAGGTGAATTGAATTAATTTATAAAATACTTGATAAATTCTTCTATATGCATGTTCATTATTAGTATTTTCGGTACCGGGTATTCCTAAATAGTAGAAACAGTCTGTATTATGAGTATTTTACTAGGACAATTGATACCAGGTCTAGATTTACCATGCAGACATGGACTTTTTTAACTAGGAAAATTAGAAACCACGGATATATTTTCCAAGTAATATTGGTCTGTCCGGACTGATTTTACCAGGACTAATTTACCGCTTACATTGACAGACCATGTGATCAATTGTAACAGGAATTTGACTGTAGAGTGTCTGTGAAATTCTTTATTTCAATTTTTTAAGATTTTAATTGATCTAGCAAATAAATAACCATTGAAAAATTTCAAAATTCAAAGGAAGCGAAATAAATTTAATCTTTTTATTCCGTTCGAATAGCACAGTACGATCTTCATTGAATTTTCTCGAGATAACAAACATGTGTGAAAATTATTAAGTCAAATTTTAGTGACCTATTTAACAAAATATACATACAAATACAAATAACGCTTATAATATGAAACGTTGTCACTTGCCATGTTTCAGAACATTTTAAAGCTCGTTTGGACAAATGGTTGCCACACTGGAAACAGGTTTACCAAGATTGGATGAATAACTTTGCGGGACATAAATACATCATGTTCTATGATAATCTTAAAAAAGACTTCGAAGGAGAAATGAGACAATTAATGAAATTTTTAGACGTAACATATGACGAGAAAGATTTTCATTGCATGTTAAAACAGTCTGAAGGACCAGCCAATAGATCTAGTGCGATGAAAAAAGACACTTTGCTATACTACTCACCAGAACAGTTTAACCAGACAGTGAAAACTATGCTACATATTGAACAAATAGCAGCTAAACTTAATGGCCAATATCACAAAATTGAACTATATGTATAATAGCGAGCACAGCTCGCAGCGGGCATCTTTGCTGTCCGCGTAGAGCGGTGAGCTTTACTGCAATTACATATCATAATTAAATCTCGTGATCAAAATCCGCTTAATGCTGATATTGATTTTGTTTTGTTAATTTTAAAGAAAGACTCAAAAATAAAGTTGACATCGACAAAAAATAAATGTTTTATTTAAAAATATTTACAACAAAAACTTCCTACTATTTTTTGCAATCCCTAAATTAGAAATTTTTCTAAGTAAAATTTACTTTTATTAAATAAATACTTACCACTATAAATTCTGAGATACTCCCTTAGCGACCTTGACACAGCAGGAAGATAAACAATAGCTCTTGAAATGTTCCCCTCAAACCGGATATCCCATCTCTAATACCCTATTTACCTCATTCCTAAGACTAGGGGATGAAGGGGAGGCAGGGTGGGACCTATAATTTATAGCGGTAAGTATTTATTTAATAAAAGTAAATTTTACTTAGAAAAATTTCTAATTTTATATCAATAAATAGCTTACCACTATAAATTCTGAGAAATACAGAATCTATCAGACAGCTGAATCCCCTGATTTCTTGGAAACCAAAGGAAAATTAATTTGCTGAGCTGCCACTATAGGTCCAAGAGAAAAAATGTTGTCTGCTTGGGCAGACATAGACCTAAGGTAAAAAGAGGTAAAAGAATTTTGACACCTCAAAAAACCTGCGGATAAAACTTCAGAAATAGAAGCAGAATTAAAAAGTGCCCAGGAGGCAGCAAGAGCTCTAACTTCATGAGCTTTAACAGAGTGTCGGGTTAGAAGACGCGTAAGAGTAACAGAAGACTTGTTTCTGGAAAAACGAAGACAAGAATCCGAGACAGATAAGGCATGAATCTCGCTTCTTCTTCTACCAAAAGCTAAAGCGATCAAAAAACAACATTTGTCAGCAACAAAACGTAGGTCAACTTTCTCTGCTGGCTCAAAAGGGGCAGAATTTAGGGCAGCTAGAACCAAACCTAAATCCCACTGTGGAACTAACTTATTTTGTTTAGGTCTTTCTAAACTAAAATTTCCAACTAATAAAGAAATATATTCGTTATTACCAAAATCTGAGCCACCAAGAAGAGAAATAGTCTTACCTATAGCAGATCTGTAACCTTTGATAGTCGAAGGTACCAATTTTTTAACCTCAAAGAGGAAAACTAGGAAGTCTGCTAATTGCTGAACAGTGACATGGACAGGATCAATTTCCTGTTCACTACACCAATTACAGAAGATGGACCACTTGGCATCATAAACGATGCCTGTGGACTCTCTAACAGATCTAGAGATGTGTGAGGCTGCTCTTTCAGAAAAGCCTTTCTGTCTCAGACCCTCCCTGATAGTAACCAGGCGTGAAGGTGCAGAGACTCTGGGTTGGGATGTACCACTTTTCCTCTGAATTGAGATAGTAGATCTCTTCTCAGAGGAAGACGAAGAGGTCTGGCACAAGACAGATGCAGCAGATCTGTGTACCACCCTTGTTTTGGCCAAGCTGGCGCAATAAGAATGATCTTGCAGTCCTCGACTCTGATCTTTGCTAGAACCTGGTGGAGAAATCTGAATGGAGGGAATGCATAAGCGAACATTCCTTTCCAAGACAGGGACATTGCGTCCACTGCAAATGCTAGGGGGTCTGGCACTGGAGAAACGAAAGTTTCCAGCTTGTGATTCAGACTGGTAGCAAAGAGGTCCAGATGAGGACGGTCCCAATGGAGAACAATGGAATCGAAGACTACTTTGAGTAATTCCCATTCCGTGTTCACCGGAGAAAGAGACCGAGACAGGGAATCCGCTAGGACATTGAATGTCCCTGGAATATGTCTGACTATTAGAACTATGTTCCACTGAAGACAAAGAAGCAAAATTTCCTTGCAGAGAAGAAAAAGAGCATGGCAGTGAGTTCCTCCCTGATATCTCAGGTAGGCCACTACAGTAGTATTGTCCGTTGCTAGTAATAATGTCTTTGAGACTAGAAAAGTCTTGAAAGACTGGAGTGCTAACAGGACTGCTCTCATCTCTAGGAGATTGATGTGTTCTTGCTGATGAGCAAGTGACCACACTCCTGAAACTGACTTCCCTTCTAGGAAGGCTCCCCAACCTAGGAGAGAAGCGTCCGTGTACAGGGTTAAGGAGGGTATTGGTTGAGCCAATGCCACACCCTTCAAAACATTTTCCCTGCGAGTCCACCAATCTAGGTGAGAAAGAACCACTGGAAGAATAGGAACTGCTGCTTCCCAATCTTCCGAGGTTGCTACCCAGTGTTCTTGGAGATAGAACTGGAGGGGCCGAATGTGAAGACGTCCCAATGGGACCACATCGGCCAGAGAATTCAGATAACCCAGAAGTTGGGAGAACTGTCGTGCAGTAACTGACGAACAGTTGTGGAGCATCAGAATTCTCTGACACAGGGACAAAAATTTTTCCTCTGGAGGAAAAATCAGCCCGAGGTCCGTCCTGTAATGTTCCCCCAAGAACAGAAAACTCTGAGCAGGAAGAATCTCTGACTCCTTCCAAGATATGAGAAAACCCAGATCCAGTAGAAGTGAGATGAAGAGGTGAGTGTGACGAGACAGACATTCTGGGTTGAATTCTTTCAGCAGAGAATCGTCCAGATATGAGTGAATCTGAATAGACAGGGTATGTAGATGAGCTACAACTGTCTGAAACACTCTGGTGAAGACCTGAGGAGCTATTGCCAGGCCAAAAGGGAGGGCCAGAAATTGGAAAACCTTGCCATTCCAAACGAAACGTAGGTATTTCCTGTAGGCAAAAGCTATGGGAATGTGGAAATAAGCATCTGAGAGATCGAGACTGGTAGTCCACATACCTGGAAGAATACATGACCTGATTGATCTGTTCGTCTCCATTTTGAAATGGGGAACAGAAAGGTAAGTATTCAGAATAGACAGGTCTATAACAGGTCTCATCCGTCCCGTTTTCTTGGGAACCAAGAAAAGACGAGAATAAAAACCTGGAGTCAACTGATGAGAAGGAAGTTCTTCTATTACTCCTTTCAGTAATAGAGTCTGAACTTCTTCTGACAGGAGAAGGAATTTCTCCTTGTCTGAAGTCTGAGACATAGGAATCGGACTTGCTGACAAAGGAGGAAGTTCCAGAAACTCTAGATCCAATCCCCCCCGAATTACTGACAGTACCCAAACATCTGTGGTGATCCTTTCCCACTGATGTAGAAACTGGGACAATCTTCCTCCCACTGAAGATGAAAATGAAAATGTTCCTCTCCTTCGGGAGAAGTCAGTAAAAAACGAGGGGGCAACAACCTATTTACGAGGGCCAGTCTTCTTGTTTCCTTTAAAACCTTTAGAAGGTTTTTTAGGATCAGAAGATTTAGTGACATTGGTCACCTTTCTTCTTTTAACAAAAGCTGATTGGTTCGACGAGGAGACGACCTCTTACCATTAGTCAATTGAACATTGACCTTGAGTGGTTGTGGAGTCTTGGCAATCTCCTCTTGCACCCTCTGAATAGGCAAGCCAAAAATCTTGTCTGAGAGAGGTGACCTCAGTAAGGAATCATTAAGACTTTCACTTACAGACGATTTCTCTAAAATTTCCCGCCTTTTAGAAAGGGTGAAATTCGCAAGAGTGCCCATGAGAAGGAACTGAGACGAACCCAGGGCCTGGTCAACCTGTAAGAGGAGTTTTTTTGACTTCAGACAAATCATCTCCAGATTTATCCTGAAGCAAAGCTCCTACTGCTGATAGGAAAAATTCAGCAGAACCCAGAACATGAGAGATGCTACGCAGTAGATTTTCTGACTTTGCCCAAAGAGACTGGGAGAGTTTAAGACCATCTACAGATTTAGCCCCTAGTAGCTGTGCCAAGGATTTGTCACAGACTGGGGCTGTTTTCCCGATAGAGGAGTCATGAACTTCAAAGTCCTTACTCCTGAATCTACCTGGAAAAGAAGTAGCACCAAACCCTGCAGCAGAAGACCCCTGTGCAGACTTATCAAACAGTTTGTTATCAAGACAGTCGTTAACAAACTGAATAGCTGCAGTAGTGTGATTAGATTCTGGAAAGAACTTGTAAGTGGCAAGTTCTTCCTGGACTAATCCACATGAGGTCTCAAAAGTTGAAACAGTTTTCTTAGGTCTAGGAGGAGATGGACAATGAACTTGGGCAACATCTCTTAAGAGAGAATAAACCCTAGCTCGGAGTTGATCGTTAGAAGACACAACAGAGTCCTCGACCGCGGATTCCCCAGGGGAACAAACCTGAGAATACAGGGAAGACCTATGAGAAGAAACTGCTCTAACTGGGATGCGGGCAACAGAAGTCTCATCATTTTCCACATCTTCCCCAAGGAAGTCAGCTTCCTGGCCACCTGGGGCCATGGAGATAATGTCAGACTCTTCCACCTGAGGAGAAGAGATGGGGGCACCATTGCCCTCTAAAGCTGAGACTCTACTAGAAATTGCACCTAATTCCTCCAACATAGATTTTTTAAAATCAGCTAGGGCCTCCTTAAACCCAGAAACCAAAGAAGTTGTTTCAGAATTCTGAGACATAGCTGAAGAAATTGGGGTTCTAAATGAATCCTGCCCACCAAAAGCTGGCTGAGGCCAGTATGGGTAAGGGTACATACCCTGTCCCTGAAAGGATTGGGGAGGAAGACCCCAAGGAGGCCGAGGAACAGCCTGATACTGAGTGTAAGGTGTACTAGGTACACTAAAACTAGTACAGACTGGAGGTGCAGAACTAAATCGCATGGCTGAACCCGAAGCAGAGTAAGCGGAGCCAGTACTGTCTACCGGTCTGGAATAAGTGTGAGTAACCGTAGACAATGTGGGTATACCGACAAACCTTGGTCTACTGGGAACTGGGTCCTGACTTAGAGACCCACTCCTCAAACTTGTAACTGATGTTACAAGGTTAGTAGAGGAGACGGGTGTCGGAATACCCACAAGGGGATTGGGGCGAGACCCATCCCAAAAGCAGTCGGTACCTGTAATGACACTCTCGTCAAAAGTACTCCGACCTTCAGTTTCATTAATATTTATGCTCGTAAAATCCATAATAATGCAAATCTTACCTGACAATAATATACAAAACCATACAAACAATTCAAATAATCAAGAAAAATTGCTAAAATTCAACAAATAAATCTTCCTTCCAATAAAGCTAGCTATGCAGCAAAATCTCGTGCCAATCGTTGTCGCAGCAGGAAATGGAATGAGGTAAATAGGGTATTAGAGATGGGATATCCGGTTTGAGGAGAACATTTCAAGAACTATTTTTTATCTTCCTGCTGTGTCAAGGTCGCTAAGGGAGTATCTCAGAATTTATAGTGGTAAGCTATTTATTGATATAAAATCAATCTTTATTAACTGACAATCAGTCACCATTACAAAGAAAGACGTCACGTGACCACTGGGATTTAGAAGCACTTTTAAGGAAGTAACGTCAATTATGAAATGCACATTATATATTAATAATAAAGGACTATATTGTCTGTGCTCGCATTTTGGCAATGCCTACTTCATACTAGAAGTTAAGCAGTGATTGGGAAAGTCGTTCTACTTGCGAAATTTACGCATTAGAACGTATAATGGCGCATGCATTCTTCTACTCACGCGCCCGCCTCGCGTATTCTTTCTTACTTACAACAACATGTGGAATGTTTATTCCAGTAAATAAACATTGTGTTATGGTTGCAAATGTTTTTAAGTAATGTTTCGCTATTAAATAACGAAATGCACCAGGATTTCCGAAGGATTAATACATCTGTCATTAATACATCTAAACACCTGTCAATTTTCGGATTACAATTTCCAATATATACATTTCCTATTTCGTTTCGCGAACAGTTAACGAAAGGAGTTTTAAAAAAATTATGTAGCATTCGCCCTGTATGTTAAAATTTAGTATAAGAAAATAGATTTCACAATCAAACAATCGAAAACAAAAAAGGACTGCACGTCATGTGCTGAGACGAGATGAGATGAACTGCTTTATTTTCGTGGTTTTTAGTTTAATTTGTATATGCCGCAAATGGATCGTCAGATGGGACGAACTATAAAGTTTGCTTTTATTCAAGTTTACAGTGCAATCAAAATTAGTTAGTCAACACATCATATCTTTTACTCTATTTCTTATTTAGAATTTTATCAGTTCTCAACTTTAAAACTAAATTTAAACAAATAACAATATTTATTCTTCGAGAATATAAACTTGAGAACCCTTGGGCCTCTTTTAGTCTTTAGGTTGTTACTGCAAATAAAGACGGAAACACTTTTGAAATTTTAGTGAAGAAATCAAGACACAATACTGTTGCTATTGACAAGTTATGTTTATTAAAATCCAAAGCCAAGAATCTTGACAACAAAAAACATGACACAGAGGAAAACTAAATTATTACAAACAAAAACTAAATGGACACACTGTAGTCATATGTATATATATATTTGATTAATGTAGACTAAATTTTATATAGCTATAACTTGAGTGCACGCACTAAACAAAATATTGGGGTTAAACCTTATAAAAATGTAAATATAATTAAGGCAGAACATGAATATGAATTCGTGTTATAATACCAATGAGAAACTTTCTTATAAGCATTGTGTCATGTGATATCCGATTTTCAGATTTGGGTTGTATGGAATGACCACTTGATTTTAGGCAATAGCACACATTGCCATGCTGCAAAAAACAATTCCATATCACTGGATTAGGTCAAAATAAATTAAAACCCTTAATACAGAATAAAACTTTTTGTTATAGGGAAACAGATAAACCAACGGTATTTTAAATTTGACTGCAACTATAAAATACAGTGCAGGCACGTAGAATTCAAACTTTTATAGCGGACACTATGAGCCTTCTCGTTTTCAGAATCTGCAAAAGTGGCCTTAATCGGGCAAGGGGCGTCAAACTCAATTCACCATCTGCGTCCGTGGTAAGGTTTCCCGTATAACGAACAGATTCTCCTTTTCGTCATCTGTCATCTGAGAACGCACTGAACAACTGAGCAGCTGGTTCGAGCAATGGGGACCCTCCCATTATGGTTCCAGAGGTAAAACGGGGCGGAAAGAGATATAGAAAGATGACAAATAAAGGCTACTACAGACGATTAGTAGTATCGAATTGATCTGGAAAATCAATAACCCTTTATGTCAATTTAGGTCGTTAACAAAACTAAAAATAGTATACACATAAACGTCTGGTTTTATTTATATAACAATGAACACTTCTAAATATCGTCATATTATGTTCATAGCTAAGTAAGTGTGATCCGAATAAAATGACTTCAATTGATACGGCTATAGCAGTCTAAAGTACTCTAAAAAGGCTAACTCTCTTATTTAGGTAAAGGGGGCATTCTAGAAAATAATGGATCTTCTGAAGGATGTCTACAAGAACAGCCTGGTTCGTTCATCAGGTTCACTCTAAATAGGTCAGCTTTTAAAGAGCTGCATCTATGTCTCAGTTTAGTATGTAGAATATTTATATTGCGATCACCAATAAGAAAGTATGATGGTATATGTGAAGTTAAATTTTGACGTCTTAACAGATTTTTAAAACCAGTTTTTGGACTGAACTGATCTAATATGCATTTTTAGTGAGTTCCAAACCAGTAATAATTCGTGCTTCTTCGCGCTTTTGTCTGCTAAGAATATATTTAATCTTTCTCAGAACATATATTTGGTTACTGATACTGCAGCATATGTTTTCAATATGCCATGTCCATTTGCAGTCATCAGAAAAGGTTACCCCTAAGTGTTTATAAGATTGTACTCTTTGTTATTGTTCATAGTTAAAGACAGATTGACCTGAGAAATACTGTTACCATCGGAGATCTTGGGGGTTAAAATCAACTAGCCAGCGTTTAGCCTATTGATTATTACGTGCAAAGTTAGGAATTCAAATCGTTATAGCATGTTTAAGTTTCTTTTTGTTTTGTTTGTTATCATAACCATATTTGATTTATTTACAAAATATTGAAACTTCATTTAAATTGATTTCAAAACTGCATATGTGGGAAGCCAGCTTTCTATACTTGTTGTATCATCAAAACTTAAAAGAATTTGAACTTCATTCAAAGTGATTGTAGAACTTCCATGTGGAAGGTCCGGTCGCTCTGCTTAATAGTCTTTACAACAGGGATGTATTTTGTTTACAGGTACCTGTATATACTAAATTTTATCAACGAATTGTCGTCATTATGTAAGAAAAATAGCTAAAACTGCTAAATGCATAACTAATTGTCTTATAACTAAATCATTTTAAATATTGTTTTGGTAATATGTTATCATGTATTTAAATATTGTTTGGCCGTGACGATCATAAGTTTATAGCATGATTGAGCTTACGCTTTCGAGATAACTACTGAGCAGATAAGACAAGGCGTGCATTTATCTATGAATTGTGTTTAGAATACTTGTTTTCAAGTAAAAATAATGTTAATATGTCAATTTTTTACAAATTTTTTGAGTAATCATATGTTTTGAAAACGGATAAATATTGAAACGATTTCAACTTATTGCAAATAATTATAAAAGACAAAATAATTAATAAGGCCGAACTGAAAAGTTGAAACACAAGTAACATTAAACTGACATTTGTTCTGGCAAGGTCCTATCCACTATCATCTCAAGCCAGAAAATAGATGTGATGTTATAGACTTTTGTATGTGTTGCTAAGAAGAAAATGTTACTTCTAGTTATGAAAATTAGTTATTTGAGTAAAGAAAGTGGTCAAAATATATGGTTGTTAAGGACTTTTACGCACATTGCTAGGGACAAAATGCCACTTCCGGTTATCAAATAAAATGTTTTATTAAAGTAAATAATCCTGATTCTAAAAATTTATGGTTGCTTAGTACTTTTTTGAAATGTTACCTTGTTACTATGGTATGACTTTGAAATACGACCTATGACCTTTGGCTCAAATTCAAGCTCTTGTCCTACTGATCACTTTAAACTTATATAATCTCTGTTTTCAAGTTATAAGCAAAAACAAATTAACCGAAATGAGTCAAGGGTCGTAACTACAAAAAAACGGATCATCGCACAGTTTCGGACCAAATGTACCAAATGAAGGTCTTAATAAGTGAATTATTTTTCCCATTTATTGTCTTTTTCTATCTAATATGGTTTGTGAGATAGAGGGCTAACAAGACAAATGTTGATCTTTGACCTTGACAATTTTAAATGTAATATATGTCATTTATGATCAATGGTGGTGGTCTTAAATTTCTAAGACTTACGGTTTTCGAGAAAAAAAATATTAACGAGTTGCAACACTTTTCGGGTAAAAAACGCATAAACAGGAAGTCGATTGTAACAAATGTTTGGACGTTAAAACATGTGTATAGGTACTGAGGTAGGCCGACATTTTGTACTCTTCAGATATTGAGAATCGGCTACGGTTTCTGAGTTTATCTGCTAACAAAGGATCATATTCGGGCAGATAACTCATTTACTAAGAAAAAGATCGGTTTAAAAGTGTGAGCCATGTCATTTTCGGACATGTCCAAATTAATAGTACCGAGTATCGAAATGATATGTCGAGACAATTTTCGGCAAACCTCTGCGGAATAAAAAAAAATTAAAATCATTAGAAATACAAGAAGGTCTTTCCACTATAATGAGAAAGACCTTAATTAAAACGTTGATTACTTCTCGTCTGGAACCTTTGTGCTGCTTAAGGAAATTTCAGAAGTCCATCAAAATCGAGGTAAAGAGGTAAATGATTAATTGCTTTAGTGGTTAACATTTATTCCGGACAAAAACAACTTAACAAAGAATAAACCATCGGGAAAGGGTTAGACCAACAAAATCAGGACTGACAAATAAACAAAAATATAGAACATTCGGAATAGAGAAAAATTGAGCCTTTTAAAGTGGTTATTATGTGCCTACTCTTATGTTTACACCATCCTTACTTATCTGCCACCTTGGTGCGCGCTGAACAGCTCTGTGGGTCGTGCACTGGTAACCTAGAGGGAACGAAAAGATATTACGAAAGATGACAAATAATAGCAGAAAAAGACAATAACTAGCGTACATATTTTTCTTCATTTTAACTGCCATGAATCCTATACTTAAAACATCTAGATGAGTTTCAAATTGGTAAACATATTTGTTGAAATGTTGTTACAACACAATTTAAAGTTTACAGTTAGAAAGGTGGAGTTTGTTATTCCGCTATTTTCCAGCCGAAGTACAATGCGTTAAGCTGACTTTAGAGTATCTGTGACATCCTTTATTTCAAACCTATTTAGTATCACGTTGATCATGATCTAGAAAATCCGTTACCTTTCAATTCTGTCGAAATAGGATGTCATTTGTTTAAAGGAAACTAAATGAATAAACTACTTATTTTTCTTCTTGTTGAGTATCAATGCATGTACTCCACCTTCTATGAAGTTAGTTGAGGGAACAAACATGAATCCAAATCATATGATTTAGGTTAAGCTTAGTGACATATTTAAGTCCACGGGAACTAAAATATACTCTAATATTTGTATACAACATACTATATAAGTACAAATAACACTTATAATATGGAACGGTTGTAACTTGCTATGTTTCAGAACATTTTAGAGCGTTTATAGAAAGTGGCTGCTACAATGGAAACAGTTTTGACAAGAATGGAAAAATGAATTCGTAGGTCCTAAATATATTATGTTCTATGATTATCTTTAAAGAGACACTGAAGGAGAAATGCAAAAACTAATAAAATATTTAGACGTAAAATACGACAAGAAAGATTTGCAGTGTATGTTGAAAAATAACGAAGGACCAGCACATAGAAGTATGAAGAAGAAAGATATTTTGCCCTACTTCTCACCAGAAGAATATAACCAAACTGTGAAAGATATTTTTTAAATATCGAACAGAGAGCAGCTAAGCTTATAAGAAGAACTATTTGTGTGACAGATCAACAAAAAACTAAGCGTATGAATTGAAAATTTGTTATTTATTGTTCATACTCAGGTCCGAAAATTTTTAAAATCTTTTTTTGGAAAGCGAGGTGTTGTTGAACAGAAAACGAATTTTTCACTCACATGATACATATTGTTGGTGAGTACTCTGCTATCTTACCCTTCCAATGCATATTTAATAGTTCGACAATGCGAAGCCGCACAATGTTTTGGGCTTCCTGATATACGTTATTGATGCCGGTATTCCAACAATTACGGTATTGCTGGTTTGAGGTCAAAGCAATTCTTCGAAAAGATTGCTCCTAATGTGTTTTTTTAAAGTTGCGTTAAGTCGTTATGATTTCACACTTAACAGCGTTAAACTACACATGCCATGTTTACTCCTACAGAATGGTGTAGAGGAAAACCCGAACGATATCTGCGTTTGCAGAATCTTTTTTTACCGTGATGCAATAGGACGAAAAATGTAATAGTCAGTTTTATTTATTATTATATGAATTTTGTTGATATATATCAAGAAGAATATAGGATCTACGACTGTGACATTAAGTACTCTAGATGCTTTTGTCTGATCTTAAACAATTTCTATAAATCATGTAGGCAATATGTTATTGCAGATAAAAAGCTACCTGCTGTTTAGTCCAATAACATTCAAATTGACTGATTTGCCTCATGTGAGGGACTTAGAAAAGTCGAGCAGAATACAATCCATTCGTTTTATAATGCTAATAGATTGTTACTATAAGCTTATTCTTTATTTACGAAAACATTCTTAATCAATGTTGACATTTAATGATATATGCTGTTGCATGTAATCCGTCCTCAATTGTTATTGGGTTGCATAAATTTTAGAGATGCTACTGTGGACGTAGCGACGTTTCGCAAGATAGAACGACGCCAGTTTTGATTGCATCTACGAAATTTTAAATGACATTAATGGTCATACAGAAACAGTGAATATTTTCCTTTACAATAAAGCAGACATTAATAAGAGCAAAGCAAAGGGAACATCCGCAGTTGTTAATACCTTGTGACTACGGCCAAACAGAAATAGTTAAAATAGTTTACGTACCAATAAAGCAGACATAAATAATTGTACACACTATTAAAAGGTCATGAGGCAATAGTGGCCGCTAAACAGATATATACAAAATTCTTGTTACTGCTAAAAATATACATGGATATTTGTTTAACGCTCGTGGCAAGTTTACCCATATTAAAATAATCAATTAAGTTGAATTATTTCTTAATTAAAATTATAAATACCAAAACTACAAGGAATATTACCATTGAATTTTAACATTAGATACCACTTTACACAGTCAGAATCCCAGTTTAATTTTGAAAATTATAGCCTATATAACACAATTGCTAAATCCGTGTCTACTATACCCTTACATCACAGCTGACTAGATTTAATGCGTTGTGTGACAACAATACACGTATAGACTACTGACTGTTATACGCATTTTTGCATATACATGTTTATCGTATATTACCAATGCATAAATAATAGTAAAAATTAAAAAAAAACAATGAAATAATAATGAACAAATAAAGTGACCCGCCATACATATAGACACATAAATATACATAATGCTAATTTGGAAGAATATATATTTTCTTTCTTTCTTTCGTCATTCATTCTGTGTTTTTGTCGACTTGCTGTATTAGCAGTTAACACAACTGTAAGTATGAAAAATATGGATATAAACAACAGGTGATTACTCTTAAACTTAACTTATACATAAATGAAGTTCTTGACAGGGACCCACAATTTGTTTTCTGCTATACATAATTCTAGAATTTTATATCAATTATATTTAGAACCTTGTATATGTTGTTATTAGCAACTTAAAGTTTATCCATATTTAAACCAAGCAGAACTAATTTTCTACAACTTTTTATGTAATTACAAAAAGTGCCCTATAGAGCAAGATACACACAATGCAGGAAATAAGCATTGAATGCAGAATAAACACACTATACATGACATAACATGTAAATGCAAAATAAACACGTGTAGAACGAATAATCGTACCCTCGCTCTATTTTTTGAGGTTAATCTGACAAATCACAAATTTAACCTCGGATTACAGCGGCAGTCGAATTCGGCCTAAAACACGCCATACATTACATAATCAACAAATACAGGATATACACACTATAGGTGACATCAGTGAATACACTATAGGTGACATCAGTGAATACACTATAGGTGACATCAGTGAATACACTATAGGTGACATCAGTGAATACACTATAGGTGACATCAGTGAATACACTATAGGTGACATCAGTGAATGCAGGATGAACACAGTAAACCTAACATTATTAATAAATGCATGATAAACGCACTATAAATGATATTAGTGAATCAAGGATAAACACACTACGTGACATAATCTATGAATGTACGAGTTAGTTTTCATTGCCCTAATCGGCGATACGGGCTCAGTTATCCAAACGAATAGAGTCGTTTGTTACAGCTCATGAAAAAAAATTATTGTATTTTCAGACGTCTCTTTTTGGAAATATTTGTGCATAATTGTTTTTCTTGTGAGATATTGTGTGCCAAAAAATTATTATGGAATTTGATAATTATAAAATCAGGTTAAAATATTTCATATGTATTTATAACATTAAAATAATAAATGTATTTACATTGATTTATATATTTTTTTTCACATTCAACTTTTAAAATCATACTTAACTACTCTTGATCAGGATAATTTACATGATTAAGTTACTATGTATAAGTTGTAAGTAGATTTCTTCCTTTGGCCTATGGTATCTTTAAAGTTTTAGTTTTAGATGACACCGGTTCAGATTTGTTTACTCCACATATTTTTACATTTATTTTTATCGTCTTGATGTAATAAATCATTCTTTCGTTTAGTAATTGATTGATTTCTGAGGCCTGTTATTGCAACATAGTGTTATTTGTAATATATGGTGTTGTTTGTAATGTATATGATTAATTTAGATTTTTAGTTAGTTTTATCGACTCTTGACATTTACTTATAGTATAGGACACTGACTATGAGTACTGTAGTACTTTGATTTTCTGATTAGGTTATAGGTATATAGATGTTTTTTTTCAATAGATGAATCCAGTTTACCAACTTGTGTTTATTGGATATTTTTCTGCCTCATTTTGTTTTTGGTTGTCTTTCAGTAATTTTTTGACTTGTGAGGTTTTTGTTTCGATGCCACTTTCAGTAATTTTAGCTATATCTTGGAATCCCGATTTTTTTAATCCAGAGTACCAGCAGATAACCCCTCATCATAATAAATAAAGAACTGTGTTCATTGATACTGTAATAATTCAGTTTTCTTTTCATCTCAAGTGACCACACAATGTCATAGATTAACGAAAAACAACGCAGTGAATAAATACAAACAGCTTCTTGTAACGAAAATTCCAACACACACATTTAAACTAAATTACGCAGAAATTATGCCACTGCAGTTCTTAACCATTTTTGTAGTTCATGGTCTAATTGGAAATTCGTATTTCGTATGGTTTTCAGGGCAGATAATGGGTTTTGTTATGCTGGAAAATGAAAAATATGAAATACCTGGTAGCAGATAAAATTTTATGGCTCCTTGGGCAATTTTAATTTAAGTTGTTTGTGCCAATCAGCTAAAAATATTGTTGTCTTGACAGCATTTGAGCTTTTAGAGGTGATATCCAGATGGCTGCTACTGTAATTAATGCTTAAACAATTCAAGATGGTCACAACATTTGTTATCATGGGACCATTATGTTGATTGACGGACTAAATGTTTTAATGTTTTCTAACAATAATATAGCTATATCCAGGAAGCGGACAGAGAACAACATTTTGACTGTCACTGGAAAAGTATGGAATTTGGGTTAGGGACAGAGAATTTACTCTTGGACTGGATAATGATAGATAGGTACATGTGTAACTATTTACTGGAACAAATGCTAGGTAAAACATGAAAAGAAATCATCAATATGTTTGGCAATGTTTTATTTAGGAATAGTTCATAACAAATAACATATCTCTATATCAATTTATATAACAGGATACGTGAAACTCTCTGAAATCTGTAAACATACTCTTTGTAACCAGTCTGTACAAATGATTGAGAGAAAATAAGTATATAATAGTAATATATAAAACAATAAGGAATACACATTAATTTATTAGAACACTAGAAAAATGCCTAGAGTAGAAAAGAACTGGAAAGAGGATTTAAAGGAATCCAACCCATAATTAGGGCCCTGCCACTTTGTGGCAGACGCCCTATAGTGATCAGACTGTCCGTTGGTCCGTCCTTTTTTTAAGTCTGTCCGTCTGAAGCTAATCCTGTCTGAGCTGTAACTTTTTTACCTTTTGAGGTAGGCTTTTGCTATTTGGTATGTGGGTAGATAATATAAAGGCCATGTGTCTCATACCATGGTTAATGACCTTTGACCTTGACCTTAAGATTGGCAGGGCCCACAGAAATGGGTACCATTTCACTGATATCTAGTTGAAGTTACCGTTTAATTTTATTTTTTGACCAAAAAATACAGCTTTATTAAATTAATGTATTGCTAATTGCTATGATACATTAAATGTATTTCTTTACTCTGAGTAATGATAACAGTTTTGAGCAAAAAAAGTAAGTGACTCAAATAGTATTTCAAGGTTTGCCAAACATCACCGAGGTCTGCTCCACTGAAAAACAATAATAAATAAATTGTATGAAAATAAAGATTTTTTTTTTATTGGAAGAACAAAAATCCTAATGAGACATGTCTGGTCAAACTGCAATGTTTCCCATCTGTAGCTAAAATGGATTTGATTAAATGTGCACAGCAAAGGTGAAGATATTTTTTGTATTTAGTCCTTAACTGAAATGATAGTTCTTAGGTCTTCTTATTGTGAATCACCAACATCTTGATAAACTTTTCAAAATAATAAAAACATGATCTGAATCTTCTAAATAAAAACACAAAAAAAAAACAAAATAAAAAAAAAATGTTGACACTGATATGGCTTAATACTGCACAGTTACTAATAAAAACATAAAATCTGCCATTTTAGATTAGCCATGCATATCCTTTCAACAGAATATCTCTGTAGTGTTTAGGTTAACTGAATGAATTACCAACCTAAAACTAGTTTCAAACAAATTTTCAGTTTTAATCTAACAGTACTTTAAACATTTTACATATAGATCTGTTATACTACCTCAGACATTAGAGAAAATGAAACAAATTATGTTGAATGACGTCAAGGTCAAGTTTTCAAAATAATAGTAAAATTTGACTAGAGAGCCAACTTAATACTACAAACAAATTACGATCTCTCATTAAAGGATTATTATACATTCAATCTAGCCAACACAATAATAAATTAATAGTTACATATCACAAACTAGTTAAACCCATTTCTATTAATCACAAATCTTAAATGTTTTTCAACAAAAATGAATATACCCTAACATCAACAAAATGTATGCAAAACATTAAGGAGAGAAAAATCTTTGCAATATATACAAATAAATAAACCTACATTATATATACACCAATTTAAAACCTACATGATAAATGAATTAACATGATTGTACTTAATACCATATACGGTTACATGAAATCTATAGGCAAATATTAATTATTCAAATTTAACATTTTGGAATGGGTTAAACTAAATTAAATGAAGCTTTCATTTTTATTCTTCCACTTCTGTTTACTCTCTGTGATAGACAGCCCATAACTAAATGATTTAACTGACCATGTTTCATGGGTAAAATAGCCAATCAAAATGCCTGAAAAGACAACTCTGTTATGGTAACATAATAACATTATTGATAAAGATTTTTCTTTATGCATTCTGCTTGGAAGTTAGATATTAAATAATGAAGAGTCTATAGATATCGCAATATAATAGTTGTTGGTTTTTGGAAAGAAATAGGTTCTTACACTCATTTCATATTTCTTCCACCTGTGTGAGAAATTTATAATCCTTTCAACTCGTAGAAGAAATTCCAGATCTGAAATTAAGACTCGTATAAGAAGAAGAGCAATCCCAAATCTTAAATTAAGACTCGTATAAGAACCTATTACTCCTATTTCTATGAAAAACAAATTCAAATAAAACCATAGACTGCAGCAGTCTTTATTTTGCTTATTAATTTAAGATATTCCTTAACAGAAATCGTTTAAAAGTCACCCTGGCAGACAAAAACATTTACATCTTCGTTAAGATTCAGTAAAATGTTGATTTATTTATCCACACAAAGGAAATAACTGTTTGCAAAGAAGTAAAATTAATTAACATAGTTAAAACTTTTAAAATATGAAAACATTCATGAATTATCGGAGTGATAACCTCATGTTAGGAATTTAAAACTATTTCAGTTTTTCTTTAAAAAAACTTTTAAATTTTATAAAGGGTATTTTATTATAAACTTACTAAAAACAAAATAAGCAGATATCCTTTTGTTCTAACTGCATAATAACATATATAAAGAAATATACATAAAAATTGCAAAATGTGACAAAAAATTTCTAGTAAAATGAAATGACAGTATTATTTCATGCATAATTATACATAAAGTTAAGAAAGTCTATACATAATTTTAAATGACCTGTATGACATAATACAATTTTATACAATAACATACACCACCAACAGTCTAATCTCAATTTGGTGCAGATATAATGAAAAAAAATCATAAAAAATGTTCGTGAAAAACAAACCCTTCCAATTGAAAGGTAATTCAAGACACGTTTTTTAATGTGATAAACACCAAACCACCCATAAAAAACTATATGTGCCTTCCACCCCCAACCGGCAGGATAATTTTCTGAAACTGCCCTTATATGTATATTTAAATTCACTTCAATACAAAAAGGTTGCAATAAAGTACAGCAAGGTAACATCATAGTCTTATTATACATGTGTTTTACTACACGGTTTTTCAAAGATACAATAAATAGAAGGAATATTATGAACTTATTTTATCTTTTATTACATCCATCTGTTTTTGTGTGAGCATTAAAAAAATAGATGTTATCAGCAAAATTGCAGTCAGGTACTATTCTGACAAATTTTTCAAGTAAACATTTAAACTGTTACCAGTGGGGCTAGCAACACATGCAACAAATTTTTCAAGTTTTTACAATCAGCACTGATCAATACTTTGTAACACATAAAAATTCTAAGTTACAAACTTTTCATTCCTTCCCGAGACACACGACACAGGCAGCTGTAATTAAAGTCTAGCTCTCCCCTTCAACAGACTCTTTGGGTTTCTCTCTTAATACTGTGATAAGGTATTCAATGAGTATAGACAGGAATTTATCAAATGGATCCATGAATCCTCTCTGCATCCATTTTGGAATAGTCACTCTAGCATGAGTGAAGCCTAACTTCTGTAAAACGTAATCCACACCAACAGGGTCAATTTCTTTACTGGCCCAGTGTAGTAATCTGTAGTGAAAATGAGAAAATATTTGTCAAATACTGTATATTCTTATTTAGAAGAATATTGCACCTACACATGTATACAACAACCCCTCTTTACAAGACCAGTGAATTCAACGACCCCTCTTTACAAGACAAGTGAATTCAGACAGGATGCAATATCTTACAAGCATTATACCTACCTAACAGTCGGTTCTAACTTCCAGAATTTACAGTTGAATTCTCTCCAGTCCTCTTTAAGAGCAGCTGTAGGATCAGTGACTTTTTTCTTCTCTGATTCTGTCTTGTACGACATTCTGCTGTCTGTAATTAAATAGACATTTTTCTGTGAAACATTTTTTTTAACAAGTAAGGCTAAGACCAAAATTGGTATTCCTTTTTAAAAATTATGCTTCACATAAAAAAAATTTTTTTCCGCAGACAATGTAACCTGAATTATTTCTAACAGTAATTTAATTGGCACAAATATATTTTTTTCTGATTTTTTTAGAGTAATGTCATGCAACTGGTATACACTTTAATGATGAAAGTAAAATAAGAGGTCTCGGAGTCATATTTTTATCTATAAGAAAATAACTATAGTATAGTCAGAAAGTAAGCAAATCAGTAGTTCTAGACAAAATAACCTCCCTTGTTAAAAATTCTCATTATTTTCTTTATACTTAAATGTTAGATCTAGTATACAAGGATATTAACAATATGATATGTATCATGACTGGAAACGCTGTACAGTAGTGTAACAATACACATCGCATGCCACTTGATTTTTTAAATGCCATATATTAGATTTATATGTTGCTATAGTGCTGACAATAGGCAGACATACATAATATCATATAACATGACTGACCTAACACTCACAACAATTTCAGTGAGACTTTTAACCTTTTTGCCTGATATTTAGTCAGACAACTTGAAGATGTTACCTTTCACATCTTGAGGTCAGGGACATTAGAAGAGCTTCAACTGTTACAAATATGACTTCTGCCATAGTGGTTATATTAAAATAAAGATTGGATCAAACCACACAAACATAATGAAAACATCTTCTTGTATCTCAATTGTCAATACACTCTATGCACAGGTGAATTGTTACAGCTTTTAAATCTATTCTAAGATTTTCAAATTCAATTGCAGATGGTCTCCTGTATCCCTTGAAAATGTTTTTCAAATTTTTTTTCTGAATTTCTCTGTTTAAGTGTAATAATCACATTACAAATAAGAAATTCCTATATCAGAAATGTTCTTTTTTATTTCATATTTTAAATGTACTACACAAACTAATTTGTAAATGACTTTACCTTTGTCTTTTTCTTTGATATATAAAGATATTAGGTCATGTATAAAGAGGATGACTTCTGCATCCATGGCAACATAAATATGGTCCTCAAATTCTGTCACAAATGTGCATTCTACAACTGGTCGCTGGTCTGTAAACAAAAATAATATTCTGTCCTTTATTCAATTTTTTTATTATTATCCTATACATAATCCAATGACATTTTATCACAAGTTTCTTTATAAAAAACAACATATAACGAAAAAAATGAAACAATTTGTTAAAAAAACCAAACTTTGGATTGTTTACCATATATCAGTTTACAAAAACTTTTGTCCATGAGGCTTTAAGGTTACCAGATACATTTATCTGCTAAAGCTTCTGTCCATGAGGCTTTAAGGGTACCAGATACATTTATCTGCTAAAGCTTTTATCCATGAGGCTATGAGGGTACCAGATACATTTATCTGCTAAAGCTTCTGCCCATGAGGCTTTAAGGGTACCAGATACATTTATCTGCTAAAGCTTTTATCCATGAGGCTTTAAGGGTACCAGATACATTTATCTGCTAAAGCTTTTGTACATGAGGCTTTAAGGGTACCAGATACATTTATCTGCTAAAGCTTTTGTACATGAGGCTATAAGGGTACCAGATACATTTATCTGCTAAAGGTTTTGTACATGAGGCTATAAGGGTACCAGATACATTTATCCACTAAAGGTTTTGTACATGAGGCTTTAAGGTTACCAGATACATTTATCTGCTAAAGCTTTTATCCATGAGGCTTTAAGGGTACCAGATACATTTATCTGCTAAAGCTTCTGTCCATGAGGCTTTAAAGGTACCAGATACATTTATCTGCTAAAGCTTCTGTAAATGAGGCTTAAAAGGTACCAGATACATTAATATGCTAAAGCTTCTGTCCTTGAGGCTTTAAGGGTACCAGATACATTTATCTGCTAAAGCTTCTGTCCATGAGGCTTTAAAGGTACCAGATACATTTATCTGCTAAAGCTTCTGTAAATGAGGCTTAAAAGGTACCAGATACATTAATATGCTAAAGCTTCTGTCCTTGAGGCTTTAAGGGTACCAGATACATTTATCTGCTAAAGCTTCTGTCCATGAGGCTTTAAAGGTACCAGATACATTTATCTGCTAAAGCTTCTGTAAATGAGGCTTAAAAGGTACCAGATACATTAATATGCTAAAGCTTCTGTCCTTGAGGCTTTAAGGGTACCAGATACATTTATCTGCTAAAGCTTCTGTCCATGAGGCTTTAAAGGTACCAGATACATTTATCTGCTAAAGCTTCTGTAAATGAGGCTTAAAAGGTACCAGATACATTAATATGCTAAAGCTTCTGTCCTTGAGGCTTTAAGGGTACCAGATACATTTATCTGCTAAAGCTTCTGTCCATGAGGCTTAAAGAGTACCAGATACATTTATCTGCTAAAGCTTCTGTCCATGAGGCTTTAAAGGTATCAGATACATTTATCTGTTAAGCTTCTGTCCATGAGGCGTGAAGAGAACCAGAAAAATTTATCTGCTAAAGCATCTGTCCATGATGCTTTAAGGGTACCAGATACATTCTGCTAAAGCTTGCTGACACTTAATACAACCCTGATCAATAACATGTACCAATATAAATCTGTTTTTCCATGACTAAGAATCACCAACAACAATTAAATATACCATCAGGTGCAGGTGCATGTTCACCCTGTGTATGGATGGATTTAAGACACATCTCTAATGAAGGTAGTACAAATATCATCTCTGTGTCATGGAAATACTCCTGTGTACGTCTTCGTCTGTGATCTTTAGGACTTTCTACTCCATATCTCTGCATGTTGGGAAAATTGTCTAGATCTAAACAAAGAAAAAATATTTTTAACACGAACATTAATATAGCAATAACAATGGCAATAATCTTTATCAATGGCATGTAAGTTATTTTCAATGTAAAACAGTAAAAATTTTATTTTTATTTGTCATCAATTCCCATTTAACTTATAATCTACAAAAATTCACAAAGCACCCGAGGCTTCAAGAACCATATGTAGCCAACAGTTGACCAATGGACCTAAGATTAAACTAAAGTGAATGAAAGGTTTTACTGCTGAAATCTTGATTTAAGTCTTAACTAGATATCAGTGAGATGGTACCCATCTCAGTGGGCCCAGACAACCTTGAGGTAAAGGTCAAAGGTCATCAACCATGGTATGCGACACATCGCCTTGATATTATCTACCCACATTCCAAATATCAAAAGCCTACCTCAAAAGATAAAAAAGTTACAACTCCGAAATGAATTTGTCATTCAGTAAGCAATAATTGAGACCTTAAGGTCAAAGTTCAAGGTCAAAGGGGATCAACCATGGTATGCGACACATCACCTTGATATTATCTACCCACATTCCAAATATCAAAAGCCTACCTCAAAAAATAAAAAAAGTTACAGCTCGGACACGATTAGTTCGGATGGACGGACGCACAGACAGACTGATCAATATAGGGCGTCTGTCACAAAGTGGCGGGTCCCTAATAATTAAAACATCTTGAGGGCATTCCATATCAGTTGTAAACAAGAGAATGTGTCTAATGATCCACTTGGCACATATTGGTAAACAAATTTCTATTTCAAAAGTGAAATATTTAGGACAGCCGTACATAATTTTGTCAAAGAAGAGATCTCAACATGCTGTACCAAGTTTAATGAAAATATGACGTCATCTTCTTTTAAAAAGCTTCAACGCAAAGGTATACCTGAGGCCGGATAGATGAACAGTGATGATAGTTTGATCAAACACTGCTGGAGGTAAGGCACCAACTTGTTGACAGACCATGTGACAAAGTAGTTGATTTGTAGATAACTACCTTCAACACTTTGCTGCCAAGGCCTTCCTCCATCCCCTCCCCCCACCCCAACCCCCATATGGAACATGAATCCTTTACCTGTATAGAAGACATGGATCCCAGTCTTACCTTTAATTTCTGAAGTAGCAAACGCATAATGGAACCACTCCTGTACACTAGTAAATGTTGGTGGCATTGTATGACCACGACTGATCTTACACACGCTGGCCATATTCTTCCCAAGAGTGTGTTGAGCTTTATCTCGGCCTATGTTCATTGTCAGGTCCTGAACTATGTGTATGTCTACAAGGAAATGTCTACATTCAGTACACAGAATTAAAACAAATCTCTTATCCAATTATAACAAAAACTATATAATCTGACTGGCAAGTGGACAGATATTTTTATTAAATGTTAACATTAGGCTGTATTCAAAATTAGCTCCCATCCTGCTTCTTTACAGAACTTATGTGCAATCACCATTATAAATATGTGGTTCCTCAGCACATATACTTACTGTATTACGCTTATTAATGACTTTTTATGTTTAGCAGCTGAATTGTAAAATACAGAAACTTCATAGATAATATGAATATGACAATAGATATTTACCATTAATAACCATAAAGAATTATGATTGACAACTTTCTGAATGGTTAACCTATGAAGTTACCTCCTTCCTGTGTCTTCTGAGCTTCAGTGGCAAACACAATAAATGCTTCATTCAAACAGAACAATGCCCAAGATTTTGACCTGAAGTTGATTCCATGGAAACAGGCCAATGTTAGATTGTTGCCATGTAAGCTGATGTTTCCACCTAAGATTGTGCCTAGTTTGGGAATCATAGAGGGTAGCATAGAAAACTTGTAATCAGCAATCATTTCAAAAGCTTTCTGCCAATGTCGATGGTGTCTGATATCCCACAAATCTGGAAAAAAATATAGTATACATTATCATGTCAAAAGCTTTCTGCCTATGTCGATGGTGTCTGATATCCCACAAATCTGGAAAAAACCATAGTACACATTATCATGTCAAAAGCTTCTGCCAATTTCAATGGTGTCTGATATCCCACAAATCTATAAAAAAAAAAAACACAAAATACACATAAAATGTTCAGTAAAAGTTTACACTCATGGATCATCCTTGTGTATGGAATGCTGTAATAAACAGCTTGAAAACTATACAGTACAGTAATTTAACTGTGAGAATACAATGGTCAAAAACGATTCAATCTAAATGCACAAAAATTCCTATAAAGTTCATCAGCAGGGCTAACCAAGAAGATTTTAACTGACTGAAGTAGTTACCACTCTTGTGATGAATGTATAAAACCAAAACATTATTTTTTGCCTGTGATGAGGTCAAATAGACAAATTTCCTGTTGTCTGCATATCTGATGAACCTGCAAACAAAATTAGGGGAAAAAACCATGCCCTGAACTTAATATAATATTATTGAAGGGGAACCAAAACTGAAATTTTTGTTGGGTCATTGGTCATTGGAAGTATTTATCAATACAAAATTTTCAAACAAAGAATAAGACTGCAGAACATACATTCATCTTCCTCATCTGTTTTTTTATCCATTGGTCTCTTGGCTCCTATAGGTCCAAATGCTGACAACACACGTCTACTACTTGTAAACTGCATAGTGATAAATTCTTCTATTTTGGCAACCATCTTGAAGATGTCTGGTGTTGTGGACCTTGATATCATAATATGAAACTGGTCCCAAGCTAATTCTCCATGAGCAAAAAGAAAACCAGGTCTGAAATAAAGAAATAAATTCTATATTCAAATTTAAGATTTCAAGACATTTATTTTTATGCCACTGTTTGCATCTTTATTCAAACTTGATCAATAATGTATATGTTTTTCACTGTACAGTAAACCCTCTTTACAACGACCATGTTAGTTTCCGGCCAGCATTGACGTTAAACTGAATTTGCTGTTATAATTAATTTGTATTTTTGTACTTTGATTATCTCCCTTCTTTATTTACGTCTATTGAAAATCGTTCAAGTCAGCTCAATACCTAAGCTTAATAACAAAAAGTAATAAAATGCTTGTTTTCTTACCGATATTTAATTCAAAACCTTTTTTGGTCTTTTGTTTAACAAAAAAAAATTTAAATTATGATTATTTACATTAGACTAAATGGAAATGTCAGGCAGTGTTAATTACGCAATAGCAACATGTTCACATGAGCAATCAACCGTTAGAAAAATCATTTCGCTGGACAAAGATAATCTTTCACAGGAAAATCTTGATAATTTGTTGTAATAATGAATTATTTTATGCTTGATGCTTGTTTTGGTATATATGTTACCAACATATGCACTTGGTGTCAGAAACCGAATATGTCGTTGTATCGAGCATAAACCACACGTGGACGCATTTGCTACCGCTAAAATGTGTAGAATATTCCGTTAAACTGAATGTCGTTGTAACGAGGGTTCACTGTATATACATATAAGCAAAAAAAAAATTTCACTTGAAAAGAAGTCGATATGTTTCACTTTCTTTGTAACATGATGTGTCCAAGGATATGTCATTTTACCGTAAAGGTACCAAAGATACTTTAAAGTTGAAACGCATAGCCCACTTTTATTTTACATTTTGGTTTTCTGGAAAGTGCCATTCTTATTTTACTTTGCAGTTGTCTGGCAAATGTTATTTTTATTTCACTTTGCGTTAGTTTCAGCAGTTTCATTTTTATTTTACTTTGCGGTAGTTTCAGAAGTGTCATTTTTATTTTACTTTGCGGTAGTTTCAGAATTGTCATTTTTATTTTACTTTGCATTTGTTTCAGAAATGTCATTTTTATTTTACTTTGCGGTAGTTTCAGAAGTGTCATTTTTATTTTATTTTGCGGTAGATCAGAAGTATCATTTTTATTTTACTTAGCCGTAGTCTAGGAAGTGCCAGTTTTATTTTACTTTGCGGTCAGAAGTACCTTTTTTTTAACTTTGAAGTACTCTGGGAAGTGCAATTTTTAATTGACTTTGTGGTAGCTAGAGTGTGTCACTTTCATTTTTCTTGTGGTAGGCAAGCTTTTTCATGGGTTACTGTGTTCTTATCACAGGAGTGTTACTTTAATTTCATCTTTCCAGAAGGGTTGTCTACTTTCATTTTATATTGCGATAGTAAGGTGTTTTAGTTTTTATTCTACCTTGTAGTAGCTATCGATGTGTGACTTTCATTTTATCTTGTAATAGTAAGGTGTGTCAGTTTTATTTTACCTTGTAGTAGCAAGTGGCGTGTCACTTTCATTTTTAGTTTCGACATGCCACTCATCCTTTAATTCTATGTCCAGTTTACTAAGTCTGGTCATCAACACACTGGTTCCCATATAGTCCATGCGACATTCTATAGCAAATAGTGATAAGCCCAATCTGTGACTGGGTTCCTTTCCAATTTCTGGATCTTCATTTACTTCAACTGAAAATCAGATATAATTCTGGTTTTATTTCTAACACCACCACTTTCTATCTGTGTAGCTTAGAATAGTGTAATTGAACAGTTTTACTTCATGGCAAACCATTATTAAAATTAAACAGCAAATTTTGGCTCTTAATCAAAACTATGTTTAGGACCAGTGAGGTGATTTGTATAACAGAGAGTTAAACTGTGATATTAGATCTCTGCAAATTAGATTGTTGATTTCCAGTGAGCCACCAAAAACTCTCCCTTTCTATTATTACACAAGACTTACTGAAAGTTGACAGATTGTTGATTTCCAGTGAGCCACCAACAAATCTCCTTTTTTATTATTACACAAGACTTACTGAAAGTTGACTGGTGTGCCACCAACAACTCCCCCTTTTTTATTATTACACAAGACTTACAGAAAGTTGACAAATTGTTGATTTCCAGTGAGCCACCAACAACTCTCCCTTTTTATTATTACACAAGACTTACTGAAAGTTGACTGGTGTGCCACCAACAACTCCCCCTTTTTTATTATTACACAAGACTTACTGAAAGTTGACAGATTGTTGATTTCCAGTGTGCCACCAACAACTCTCCCTTTTTATTATTACACAAGACTTACTGAAAGTTGACAGATTGTTGATTTCCAGTGAGCCACCAACACTTCTTCCTTTCTATTATTACACAAGACTAACTGAAAGTTGACAGGTGTGCCACCAACAACTCTCCTTTTTTTATTATTACACAAGACTTAGTGAAAGTTGACAGATTGTTGATTTCCAGTGAGCCACCAACAACTCTCCATTTTTTATTATTACACAAGACTTACTGAAAGTTGACAGATTGTTGATTTCCAGTGTGCCACCAACAACTCTCCCTTTTTTATTATTACACAAGACTTACTGAAAGTTGACAGATTGTTGATTTCCAGTGAGCCACCAACAACTCTCCCTTTTTATTATTACACAAGACTTACTGAAAGTTGACTGGTGTGCCACCAACAACTCCCCCTTTTTTATTATTACACAAGACTTACTGAAAGTTGACAGATTGTTGATTTCCAGTGTGCCACCAACAACTCTCCCTTTTTATTATTACACAAGACTTACTGAAAGTTGACAGATTGTTGATTTCCAGTGAGCCACCAACACTTCTTCCTTTCTATTATTACACAAGACTAACTGAAAGTTGACAGGTGTGCCACCAACAACTCTCCTTTTTTTATTATTACACAAGACTTACTGAAAGTTGACAGATTGTTGATTTCCAATGAGCCACCAACAATTCTCCTTTTTTATTATTACACACAACTTACTGAAAGTTGACAGATTGTTGATTTCCAGTGAGCCACCAAAAACTCCCCCTTTAAATTATTACACAAGACTTACTGAAAGTTGACAGATTGTTGATTTCCAGTGAGCCACCAACAACTCCCCCTTTTAATTATTACACAAGACTTACTGAAAGTTGACAGATTGTTGATTTCCAGTGAGCCACCAACAACTCCCCCTTTTAATTATTACACAAGACTTACTGAAAGTTGACAGATTGTTGATTTCCAGTGTGCCACCAACAACTCCCCCTTTTAATTATTACACAAGACTTACTGAAAGTTGACAGATTGTTGATTTCCAGTGAGCCACCAACAACTCTCCCTTTTTATTATTACACAAGACTTACTGAAAGTTGACAGATTGTTGATTTCCAGTGTGCCACCAACAACTCTCCTTTTTTTATTATTACACAAGACTTACTGAAAGTTGACAGATTGTTGATTTCCAGTGAGCCACCAACAACTCTCCCTTTTTATTATTACACAAGACTTACTGAAAGTTGACTGGTGTGCCACCAACAACTCCCCCTTTTTTATTATTACACAAGACTTACTGAAAGTTGACAGATTGTTGATTTCCAGTGTGCCACCAACAACTCTCCCTTTTTATTATTACACAAGACTTACTGAAAGTTGACAGATTGTTGATTTCCAGTGAGCCACCAACACTTCTTCCTTTCTATTATTACACAAGACTAACTGAAAGTTGACAGGTGTGCCACCAACAACTCTCCTTTTTTTATTATTACACAAGACTTACTGAAAGTTGACAGATTGTTGATTTCCAATGAGCCACCAACAATTCTCCTTTTTTATTATTACACACAACTTACTGAAAGTTGACAGATTGTTGATTTCCAGTGAGCCACCAAAAACTCCCCCTTTAAATTATTACACAAGACTTACTGAAAGTTGACAGATTGTTGATTTCCAGTGTGCCACCAACAACTCCCCCTTTTAATTATTACACAAGACTTACTGAAAGTTGACAGATTGTTGATTTCCAGTGTGCCACCAACAACTCCCCCTTTTAATTATTACACAAGACTTACTGAAAGTTGACAGATTGTTGATTTCCAGTGAGCCACCAACAACTCCCCCTTTTAATTATTACACAAGACTTACTGAAAGTTGACAGATTGTTGATTTCCAGTGTGCCACCAACAACTCCCCCTTTTAATTATTACACAAGACTTACTGAAAGTTGACAGATTGTTGATTTCCAGTGAGCCACCAACAACTCTCCCTTTTTATTATTACACAAGACTTACTGAAAGTTGACAGATTGTTGATTTCCAGTGTGCCACCAACAACTCTCACTTTTATTATTACACAAGACTTACTGAAAGTTGACTGGTGTGCCACCAACAACTCCCCCTTTTTTATTATTACACAAGACTTACTGAAAGTTGACAGATTGTTGATTTCCAGTGAGCCACCAACAACTCTCCCTTTTTATTATTACACAAGACTTACTGAAAGTTGACTGGTGTGCCACCAACAACTCCCCCTTTTTTATTATTACACAAGACTTACTGAAAGTTGACAGATTGTTGATTTCCAGTGTGCCACCAACAACTCTCCATTTTAATTATTACACAAGACTTACTGAAAGTTGACAGATTGTTGATTTCCAGTGTGCCACCAACAACTCTCCCTTTTTATTATTACACAAGACTTACTGAAAGTTGACAGATTGTTGATTTCCAGTGAGCCACCAACACTTCTCCCTTTTTATTATAACACACAACTTACTGAAAGTTGACAGATTGTTGATTTCCAGTGTGCCACCAACAACTCTCACTTTTATTATTACACAAGACTTACTGAAAGTTGACTGGTGTGCCACCAACAACTCCCCCTTTTTTATTATTACACAAGACTTACTGAAAGTTGACAGATTGTTGATTTCCAGTGAGCCACCAACAACTCTCCATTTTTATTATTACACAAGACTTACTGAAAGTTGACTGGTGTGCCACCAACAACTCCCCCTTTTTTATTATTACACAAGACTTACTGAAAGTTGACAGATTGTTGATTTCCAGTGTGCCACCAACAACTCTCCATTTTAATTATTACACAAGACTTACTGAAAGTTGACAGATTGTTGATTTCCAGTGTGCCACCAACAACTCTCCCTTTTTATTATTACACAAGACTTACTGAAAGTTGACAGATTGTTGATTTCCAGTGAGCCACCAACAACTCTCCCTTTTTATTATTACACAAGACTTACTGAAAGTTGACGTTGATTTCCAGTGAGCCACCAACACTTCTTCCTTTCTATTATTACACAAGACTAACTGAAAGTTGACAGGTGTGCCACCAACAACTCTCCTTTTTTTATTATTACACAAGACTTACTGAAAGTTGACAGATTGTTGATTTCCAGTGTGCCACCAACAACTCTCCATTTTAATTATTACACAAGACTTACTGAAAGTTGACAGATTGTTGATTTCCAGTGTGCCACCAACAACTCTTCATTTTAATTATTACACAAGACTTACTGAAAGTTGACAGATTGTTGATTTCCAGTGTGCCACCAACAACTCTCCCTTTTTATTATTACACAAGACTTACTGAAAGTTGACAGATTGTTGATTTCCAGTGTGCCACCAACAACTCTCCATTTTAATTATTACACAAGACTTACTGAAAGTTGACAGATTGTTGATTTCCAGTGTGCCACCAACAAATCTCCTTTTTTATTATTACACAAGACTTACTGAAAGTTGACTGGTGTGCCACCAACAACTCCCCCTTTTTTATTATTACACAAGACTTACAGAAAGTTGACAGATTGTTGATTTCCAGTGAGCCACCAACAACTCTCCCTTTTTATTACACAAGACTTACTGAAAGTTGACTGGTGTGCCACCAACAACTCCCCCTTTTTTATTATTACAAAAGACTTACTGAAAGTTGACAGATTGTTGATTTCCAGTGTGCCACCAACAACTCTCCCTTTTTATTATTACACAAGACTTACTGAAAGTTGACAGATTGTTGATTTCCAGTGAGCCACCAACACTTCTTCCTTTCTATTATTACACAAGACTAACTGAAAGTTGACAGGTGTGCCACCAACAACTCTCCTTTTTTTATTATTACACAAGACTTAGTGAAAGTTGACAGATTGTTGATTTCCAGTGTGCCACCAACAACTCTCCATTTTTTATTATTACACAAGACTTACTGAAAGTTGACAGATTGTTGATTTCCAGTGTGCCACCAACAACTCTCCTTTTTTTATTATTACACAAGACTTACTGAAAGGTGACAGATTGTTGATTTCCAGTGAGCCACCAACACTTCTTCCTTTCTATTATTACACAAGACTAACTGAAAGTTGACAGGTGTGCCACCAACAACTCTCCTTTTTTTATTATTACACAAGACTTACTGAAAGTTGACAGATTGTTGATTTCCAATGAGCCACCAACAATTCTCCTTTTTTATTATTACACACAACTTACTGAAAGTTGACAGATTGTTGATTTCCAGTGAGCCACCAAAAACTCCCCCTTTAAATTATTACACAAGACTTACTTAAAGTTGACAGATTGTTGATTTCCAGTGAGCCACCAACAACTCCCCCTTTTAATTATTACACAAGACTTACTGAAAGTTGACAGATTGTTGATTTCCAGTGAGCCACCAAAACTCCCCCTTTTAATTATTACACAAGACTTACTGAAAGTTGACAGATTGTTGATTTCCAGTGTGCCACCAACAACTCCCCCTTTTAATTATTACAAAAGACTTACTGAAAGTTGACAGATTGTTGATTTCCAGTGAGCCACCAACAACTCTCCCTTTTTATTATTACACAAGACTTACTGAAAGTTGACAGATTGTTGATTTCCAGTGTGCCACCAACAACTCTCACTTTTATTATTACACAAGACTTACTGAAAGTTGACTGGTGCGCCACCAACAACTCCCCCTTTTTTATTATTACACAAGACTTACTGAAAGTTGACAGATTGTTGATTTCCAGTGAGCCACCAACAACTCTCCCTTTTTATTATTACACAAGACTTACTGAAAGTTGACTGGTGTGCCACCAACAACTCCCCCTTTTTTATTATTACACAAGACTTACTGAAAGTTGACAGATTGTTGATTTCCAGTGTGCCACCAACAACTCTCCATTTTAATTATTACACAAGACTTACTGAAAGTTGACAGATTGTTGATTTCCAGTGTGCCACCAACAACTCTCCCTTTTTATTATTACACAAGACTTACTAAAAGTTGACAGATTGTTGATTTCCAGTGAGCCACCAACACTTCTCCTTTTATTATAACACACAACTTACTGAAAGTTGACAGATTGTTGATTTCCAGTGTGCCACCAACAACTCTCACTTTTATTATTACACAAGACTTACTGAAAGTTGACTGGTGTGCCACCAACAACTCCCCCTTTTTTATTATTACACAAGACTTACTGAAAGTTGACAGATTGTTGATTTCCAGTGAGCCACCAACAACTCTCCCTTTTTATTATTACACAAGACTTACTGAAAGTTGACTGGTGTGCCACCAACAACTCCCCCTTTTTTATTATTACACAAGACTTACTGAAAGTTGACAGATTGTTGATTTCCAGTGTGCCACCAACAACTCTCCATTTTAATTATTACACAAGACTTACTGAAAGTTGACAGATTGTTGATTTCCAGTGTGCCACCAACAACTCTCCCTTTTTATTATTACACAAGACTTACTGAAAGTTGACAGATTGTTGATTTCCAGTGAGCCACCAACAACTCTCCCTTTTTATTATTACACAAGACTTACTGAAAGTTGACGTTGATTTCCAGTGAGCCACCAACACTTCTTCCTTTCTATTATTACACAAGACTAACTGAAAGTTGACAGGTGTGCCACCAACAACTCTCCTTTTTTTATTATTACACAAGACTTACTGAAAGTTGACAGATTGTTGATTTCCAGTGAGCCACCAAAAACTCTTCATTTTAATTATTACACAAGACTTACTGAAAGTTGACAGATTGTTGATTTCCAGTGTGCCACCAACAACTCTTCATTTTAATTATTACACAAGACTTACTGAAAGTTGACAGATTGTTGATTTCCAGTGTGCCACCAACAACTCTCCCTTTTTATTATTACACAAGACTTACTGAAAGTTGACAGATTGTTGATTTCCAGTGTGCCACCAACAACTCTCCATTTTAATTATTACACAAGACTTACTGAAAGTTGACAGATTGTTGATTTCCAGTGTGCCACCAACAACTCTCCTTTTTTATTATTACACAAGACTTACTGAAAGTTGACAGATTGTTGATTTCCAGTGAGCCACCAACAACTCCCCCTTTTTTATTATTACACAAGACTTACTGAAAGTTGACAGATTGTTGATTTCCAGTGTGCCACCAACAACTCCCCCTTTTAATTATTACACAAGACTTACTGAAAGTTGACAGATTGTTGATTTCCAATGAGCCACCAACAATTATCCTTTTTTATTATTACACACAACTTACTGAAAGTTGACAGATTGTTGATTTCCAGTGTGCCACCAACAACTCCCCCTTTTAATTATTACACAAGACTTACTGAAAATTGACAGATTGTTGATTTCCAGTGTGCCACCAACAACTCCCCATTTTAATTATTACACAAGACTTACTGAAAGTTGACAGATTGTTGATTTCCAGTGAGCCACCAACAACTCTCCTTTTTTATTATTACACAAGACTTACTGAAAGTTGACAGATTGTTGATTTCCAGTGAGCCACCAACAACTCCCCCTTTTTTATTATTACACAAGACTTACTGAAAGTTGACAGATTGTTGATTTCCAGTGTGCCACCAACTACTCTCACTTTTAATTATTACACAAGACTTACTGAAAGTTGACAGATTGTTGATTTCCAGTGAGCCACCAACAACTCTCCTTTTTTATTATTACACACGACTTACTGAAAGTTGACAGATTGTTGATTTCCAGTGAGCCACCAACAACTCCCCCTTTTTTATTATTACACAAGACTTACTGAAAGTTGACAGATTGTTGATTTCCAGTGAGCCACCAACAACTCTTCCTTTCTATTATTACATAAGACTAACTGAAAGTTGACAGGTGTGCCACCAACAACTCTCCTTTTTTATTATTACACAAGACTTAGTGAAAGTTGACAGATTGTTGATTTCCAGTGTGCCACCAACAACTCTCCTTTTTTATTATTACACAAGACTTACTGAAAGTTGACAGATTGTTGATTTCCAGTGAGCCACCAAAAACTCTCCCTTTCTATTATTACACAAGAGTAACTGAAAGTTGACAGGTGTGCCACCAACAACTCTCCTTTTTTATTATTACATACAACTTACTGAAAGTTGACAGATTGATGATTTCCAGTGAGCCACCAAAAACTTTCCCTTTCTATTACCGTATAAGTGGTTTTTTTCGCGGTGATTTAATTTTCGCTATATTCGCGGTAAAAGTGGGAACGCGAAAATAAAAACGCGCGAAATATTAGGACAAATGATAGAGTTATTCATTCTGATACGGACCCCGAATATTAAATTACGCATAAATAAAATCACACAGTCTTTTGACAAAAACGCTAAATTTTCCCCACGCGAAAAAAAACCACTTATACGGTATTACACAAGAGTAACTGAAAGTTGACTGGTGTGCCACCAACAACTCTCCTTTTTTATTTACACACAACTTACTGAAAGTTGACAGATTGTTGATTTCCAGTGAGCCACCAACAACTCCCCCTTTTATTATTACACAAGACTTACTGAAAGTTGACAGATTGTTGATTTCCAGTGAGCCACCAAAAACTCTCCCTTTCTATTATTACACAAGAGTAACTGAAAGTTGACTGGTGTGCCACCAACAACTCTCCTTTTTCATTATTAAACAAGACTTACTGAAAGTTGACAGATTGTTGATTTCCAGTGTGCCACCAACAACTCCCCCTTTTGAATCAAAGTGAGAGTTGTCCATTCCTGCTGTTATCTTCAGATCTTTGTGACCACTACAGTCAATGGATAGTCTCCCCTGACTTTTTACATTCTTTGTAGACCATCTGAAGCAATTTATGTAAACAAAGATGAGAATCCAATTGTGATGCTATATTTACAATTTTGTAGATTTTCTTTATATGGGATTTTTCTAGTAATTTCAAGTTTTTATGCATATTCAGGACAAAATGTGTTATCTGTCAAACGATTATTTGAAAACATTTTTATCATACTTTAAGCAGGAACATGTGGAATTTTTGCTCAAACTGGCACTAATATGACAAAGGCCTCCATGTTGCGATATCATACTTACACTGTATTGCCCATCACATTACTCATGTTGACACAGAGATCTAACTGTGATAAGTTAACAGCAAACATGACTAATGTCTCCCAGGAACTGGATGGTTTAGGAACAGTAGGTGCTGAAGTTCGCCTTTTATTTCTGGGAGTTTCTGAGGGTGTTATGCTGGTCCTGTGTCTAGACAGTGTCTTATGGACTGAGGTACCAGACTCACTGCTCATTATATCTGTTGGTGATTGAGGGGCTGACATTGATCCTGCAAATAAATAATGTCAGGATACAATATATAGCAGGTGCTATAGAGGGAGGAGTTAACCAATGTATGGTATGCCCTTTGGAGGTAGTCTTGTTCTTTTATATAATAGATGGGAAATTTTGAGTCACAAAATGGAATGTTTTAAAAAATGTTTGTAATTTTATCAATAAAATTTGACTTGATATGGTTGTTATATGAACTATTAATAAAATATGCATGAAAAATATCGATATTAAAAGGGAGATGAAATGTAATATAAAAATGTCTGTTTTTTTAATTATGCAGGTTAATTAAACTTGCTTAAAACATACTTAACACATTAATTAATATTTTTAAATAAAGGTATGGACAGAAATATGTCAATTCTCAAATGCAAAGTTAGTAGCCATCTTAGGACATCTTATTGTCATCTTATGACAAACATGATCATCTTTACATTCAATTTACACTAAAACAATACAACCAAAGCCATATTGGTCCTGATTATAATATCTGTTAATCTAATTGATAGATGTCTGAACTGATTAAATACTGACTGTATACTTACCAATTTGGATGATATAATTGTATCTAACTCCAAAATATCATGTCCTTGATATTTTAACAGGACATAAAATAGGGTAATGGTAATTGATTGATCCAATAATCAAGCCAAGTTCAGGATGAGACAATAAGTTTGTGAAACCTGTGGGGTCAGTGATTGGGTAATTTGAACTATCATTGTAAAAGCAGGAGAAAGCATAGGGTATGATGTCATCTCCACAAAATAAGATACGGGAGACATCATGTTATGATGTTGGTGATGTAATCCATGCGTACTTACGCCGATGACTAGAAACAACACCTAACAATATGAGAAATGGCTGTTTGAAACAAAAACAAGTAAATTATAACAGCATCTGTTTCCAATCTCTCAAATGTCTTGTAACTTTTGTGCATGGTGGAAAGGGGTCATCATGTTATATATACTATTGTTACAATTTACGAGTTTATTCCAAGCATATGATAAGAATTTGGACATTATATATCTATGTGTATATGTATTAATATTCAAGTTACCATAAATTGGAATATAGTACAAAATGAACAAGACAACAAGCACAGAAACAAACATTGACAAGGGAGAGTATAAAATAGAGAAACAAGGACAATATGTGTATCAAATAAACATGATTGTATTATACTGGGCAAAGCTATATTTGACAAGTTCATTACACAAACATTAGATGGGGTCTGTTAAATTAAAACAAAGTGCAACCGATTGAGGCACTCTGTAATGGCTGCTATGATTGGGTAGTTTAAAGTTTCTTGTTCAAATACTGAAAAGTGAAAATCATTAGCAACCAATTTTAAAGTGTCTTCCGGGAACAATACATGCTTTAATGAAACAGTCCCAATGAACTGAAAATGAAAATTACATTAAAATATGTAGAAATTAAACAAGTCATACTAAATAAGCAAACAACAGGCCGATGATTATACAACAATGACAACAATAATCTCTAATGTGAAGTAAAATACTCCAAGCCAGTTGTGTGTATAAGGTATAAATGTCTCTGTATTGTTAGCTCAACTTACGCTTAAATGTTCTATGTCCTGTAAATTTGAATATATTCTTAATAAAAGCACAAACAAAAATATGCACAGAGAAACTCATTAAATTTGTTTCAATAAAATTCAAACACATCCAATCATAGTAGGTTCCTGTATTGTTTAGCAAATGTGTGCAAATTGTTTAAAATGTAGCAAAGCAGAAAAATGACATGATTTTTCCTTTCTTAGCATTTCTAATCCAATGTTTAAAGTGTGCATAAAACAGCCACGTACAATACTCACTTTAATTCTGGGTGGGTATTATACACAAGATCATCTGATCAGCCTGGGTAGGTATTATACACAAGATCATTTGATCAGCCTGAGTGGGTATTATATACAAGATCATGTGATCAGCTTGGATGGGTATTATACACAAGATCATCTGATCAGCCTGGGTGGGTATTATATACAAGATCAAGTGATCAGCCTGGTTGAGCATTATACACAAGATCATGTGATCGTCTGGGTGAGTATTGTACACCAGATCATGTGATCAGCCTGGTTGAGCATTATACACAAGATCATGTGATCAGCCTGGTTGAGCATTATACACCAGATCATGTGATCAGCCTGGGTAAGTATTGTACACCAGATCATGTGATCAGCCTGGTTGAGCATTATACACAAGATCATGTGATCAGCCTGGTTGAGCATTATACACCAGATCATGTGATCAGGCTGGGTGAGTATTGTACACCAGATCATGTGATCAGCCTGGTTGAGCATTATACACAAGATCATGTGATCAGGCTGGGTGGGTATTATACACAAGATCATCAGATCAGCCTGGGTAAGTATTATATACAAGATCATGTGATCAGCCTGGTTGAGCATTATACACAAGATCATGTGATCAGCCTGGTTGAGCATTATACACAAGATCATGTGATCAGGCTGGGTGGGTATTATACACAAGATCATCAGATCAGCCTGGGTAAGTATTATATACAAGATCATGGGGATTACATGCCAGATTGCCGAATCCCAATTTGCCGGGTCCATTTTGCCGATTCCCAAATTGCGGAATAAAACAAATTTATGCTAAAATATTTTTTATTTAAGGAGTTACTTACAACTTATTCGAAAAAAGTTTTAATTGTTCGGCTATATAACAATTAAAATTGGTTACCGATAGTTAAAACAACAAGTGTGGACACAGAAAAACGTCTCGCCTGAATTCCGGATCAGTAACGAAAATAAATTTCGTCATAAGCATTACGTAAATAGCATTAAATATCAGCAGCGGCCTGTATACAAAATATTGTCACCATACCCTGCATAGTTACAGGGGAACAGTCGTAACCCAAAAACTTTAACGTAGTCGCTGGACCGTGAAATTGAGGTCAAGGTCAGGTGGAACCTACCAGACAGTCATGTACTATTCATCAGCAACCTATATACCAAATATTGTCATCCTACCATGCGTAGTTACAGAGGAACTATCGTAACCCAAAAACTTTAACGTAGTCGCTGGACCATGAAATTGAGGTCAAGGTCAGGTGACACCTACCAGACAGTTATGTACTAGTCATCAGCAACCTATACACCAAATATTGTCATCCTACCATGTGTAGTTACAGAGGAACTGTCGTAACCCAAAAACTTTAATGTAGTCGCTGGACCATGAAATTGAGGTCAAGGTCAGGTGACACCTACCAGACAGTCATGTACTAGTCATCAGCAACTTATACACCAAATATTGTCATCCTACCATGCGTAATTACAGAGGAACTGTCGTAACACCAAAACTTTAACATAGTCGCTGGACCGTGAAATTGAGGTCAAGGTCAGGTGACACCTACCAGACAGTCATGTACTAGTCATCAGCAACCTATACACCAAATATTGTCATCCTACCATGCGTAGTTACAGAGGAACAGTCATAACCCAAAAACTTTAACGTAGTCGCTGGACCGTGAAATTGAGGTCAAGGTCGGGTGACACCTACCAGACAGTCATGTACTAGTCATCAGCAACCTATACACCAAATATTGTCATCCTACCATGCGTAGTTACAGAGGAACTGTCGTAACCCAAAAACTTTAACGTAGTCGCTGGACCGTGAAATTGAGGTCAAGGTCAGGTGACACCTACCAGACAGTCATGTACTAGTCATCAGCAACCTATACACCAAATATTGTCATCCTACCATGCGTAGTTACAGAGGAACTGTCGTAACCCAAAAACTTTAACGTAGTTGCTTGACCGTGAAATTGAGGTCAAGGTCAGGTGACAGGTGACTGACTGGCAAGTACTCATCATAAGCTACCTCTGAACCAAATTTAATGTACCTAGGGCTTGGGCTTACAAAGATATGAAGCAAGATGTCAAGTGTTTACGCCGCCGCCGCCGGATTCCCATACATATATTAATTTTGATTAATTTTGTGTTACTGAAAACACAAGCTGATGTTCTGAGTTCAATGAGTAACTGGACATGCTGGAGTAAAAAGCTTTGTCAAATAGCTGCCGATAATCCGAGGATACCAATGAGAGAGGTGTACAACACTTATTCGACGCTGAAAACTTTAGATGATGATATATTAGTTGCTTTATTATAATTCTAGTGCTTGATGGCAAATTAACAAAAAAAATTATAGGTCTATCTATTGTTTTTTTTAATTTAAATAATTACGTCTATACAAAACAATACAAAGATCTTCATGAAACTAATTCCATGAAATCGATATATTAACAAACAACTTCTCCGACAAAACATTTTTTTCTAAAATTAATAATAACATATAGTTTAATGTCGGCAATTTGGGAATTGGCTAACTGGACTCGGCAATTTGGGAATCTGCAATCTGGGATGCTACCAGCCTGTGTGGGTACTATATACAGGAAGTCAAATAGGTTAAGTTAAATTAATTGAATCACTAGTTGGATTGGAGGGGTACACTACATTAACCCGTATTAACACAGAAAATTATGGTACTTTATGACTAAATGTTTTTTATTTATATTTGATGCAAAAGATAATTACACATACTAGTATATTTAAAAATGTAAATTCTTCAATTTTGCCCACTTCAATTTCTAGGAATTTAGTAATGAAATTAAATAATATATAATTTTACATTTCTCTAAGCTGATCTTCCACAATTTAATTTATAAATGAAAGCACACATTTTCTAGTTTCTATGTTAAAATGTTGATTTTATTATAGTTTTATCTGTTCATTGCTTATACATTAATTTTACTTTGGTTTTAATCCCTGAATTTAATTTTAAAAGTATGGGAAATTTGAAGTAAGAAATATGAGCGAACCTCTTCTATTGACTTTGCTGTCGATCTCATTCTTAAGTTCCATACTGAGTTGAGTCCTGAATTTGTCCCCAGATGAGCCTCTACGATGATGAGTTCGTGTTTTTGTATCACTGCCATTAATATTAAGTGCAGGAGAGGATGTGAAAATTTTAGCAGGACTAAATGTACCCGACTCTCCCATGGAACTGGTAGATGAACTATCAAAGTCTGAAAGTACATTCTCTGCATAACACAACAAATCGCAACAAAAACATTGGGCAACCATACTTCTATTGTGAATATTTATTTCATGTAACTAATACATGTACCGCTATATAAATATTTTTACTTTCTTTATATGAACAGTATACTAAAGCTTTATCAATTTTTGTAATTTGTAATGCAAAATATATTTTAGTGTAATGAAATGGAAACTTTGAAAGAAAAAGCCTTCCAAGTGCATTCAAAATTTTTAAAAAAAAGGCCCAAGAAAAAAATTGTTATTCTTGTATGGATCAACATGTCTAAAAACCCCCAAATTTACTTGATACATGTATTCCATCAACAAAGTGGAGTATGACTGCCATTATTAACACAAAAATAAATAAAAACAAGAACAAAAAATCAGCATAAATTAACTTTAGCTTTTGGAAAATGAACAATGCAAATAGAAATGATAAAAAAAGCATTTAAATGTGAAAATCAATGAAATATTAAAATAACACATAAAATGTTAAATAATTTGGTTACTGCATGCAAAATTAGGTATCTTCATGGGATAAGGTATTTTTCATTGTTGTAAATATACAGTTTCAAATGATACTTCTGTATTGGATGCAAAATACAAGTATAATGCATGACTATGGGAAACATGAATATGTTGTTATAACACTGGTACATCACCATGGTAACCCTCAAACTTATGTGACAATCATACCTTCATCTCCAATTTGAGCAAAACTTTCCTCTCCTAGGAACAGTCGTCGTGTGAGATTTCTGTTGTACCAGGCTTTTGGGAATGTAAGAATCTCTGATAGTCTTCTCATATCATACTTAAAGGCAGCAGTACCAATGTCACACACCGCTGAAAATGAAGGGATTGATGTTGTATGCTTAAATGCAAATTAGTATTATTCAGTTATTTTTATTATCTTTAAGTGAAAGATTAAGCAACTCATTTTTAAGTCTTCTAAGCAGCCACAAGTTATGAGTTCTTAGAATTTAGACAAATTAATAAGGTTTTATATTGCTACTGTATTTGAAATGGTTGTCTGTGAACATTATAGTCTTAATTGTGTTAACCATATGACCTTGGCCTGGTGAGAGTGAGTTAGCCTCATGACCTTGGCCTGGTGACAGTGAGTTAGCCTCATGACCTTGGCCTGGTGACAGTGAGTTAGCCTCATGACCTTGGCCTGGTGACAGTGAGTTAGCCTCATGACCTTGGCCAGCTAGTCTCCGAAAGTAACAGTGAGTTAACGTCATGACCTTGATCAGATGACAGTGAGTTAGCCTCATGACCTTGGCCAGGTAGTCTCTGTAAGTGACAGTCAGTTAACCTCATGACCTTGGCCAGGTAGTCTTTGTAAGTGACAGTCAGTTAATCACATGTCCTTGGCCAGGTAGTCTCTATAAGTGACCTAGAGTTAACCTCATGACCTAGGCCAGGTATTCTCTGTAAGTGACAGTGTGTTAACCTAATGACCTTTGCCAGGTGGCAGTCAGTTAGCCTCATGACCTTGGACAGGTAGTCTACGTAAGTGACAGTGAGTTAACCTCATGACCTTGGCCAGGTAGTGTCTGTAGGTGACAGTCAGTTAACTTCATGACCTTGGCCATGTAGTCTCTGTAAGTGACAGTCAGTTAACCTCATGACCTTGGCCAGGTAGTCTCTGTAAGAGACAACAAGTTAACCTCATGACCTTAGCCAGATAATCTCCATTAGCGACAATAAAATCTATGACTTCTGCAGTCATTAAAAACTCAGGTTTTTTTTCTCCATTTTAAGTAATTTAGGGATTTTACAGAAGCAGTTTTGGAAAGGAAATACTATTCTTGAGGAAGTAAATGACACAATTGTTACTCACTTGAAAATCAGACAACATTCAAATACATGTATCTAACTTCATCTGGACTCACCTGAGAATCTAACAACATTAGATCTGAGTTGAGGTTCATGTTTAGACAGATGTGAAGGTTGATCCATTCTGACTTCCAGCTTACGTGTTCGTGATATCGTCACTTTGATGAACTCCACATTGAGACTCAGCATGTCCCTTCTGGACATCTCTGACCAGGCTATGCCATGTTCCTGTATGCTCCCTGTAAAAAAAAACGAGATTAAGTACTAAAGTCATGTGACTCAGCATGTCCCTTCCGGACATCTCTGACCAGACTGTACCATGTTCCGGTATGCTCCCTGTAAAAAAAACGAGATTAAGTACTAAAGTCATGTGACTCAGCATGTCCCTTCTGGACATCTCTGACCAGGCTGTACCATGTTCCGGTATGCTCCATGTCAGAAAATAAAAACTTTATTTGTACGACTCTTAGAAACAGGTAGAAATCAGAGACTATGACAGGCATTTCTCACCTGTTCACTGCGAATAAATACTCTTAGGTTATTCTACTAGTTCAAAGTTTAAAACACGCATTCCATTTAGAATCTGATTGATAAGCTGAGTCCAAAGTCTACTATTACTATGTGCATGCAGATTCAGGCATTTCCAAGACTGTGTTTGTGACAGTAAAATCATGATTAACAGTTTCTTATACACATAACAAATGTATTTAAATTTTAAGGTATCTATATATACACAATTAAGCAATCTTTCATCCACTTACCCAGTTCAGAATCACTACTGGTATACAAAGGAGATGTCATCTTTCTCTGTGCTCCTCCATAGGGGTGGAAAATATACAATGAGAAATCTGACAGTCTACCAGTAAAACTAAGACCTCCAGACTTGGACATAACCGGTAACTCTGAGCTGGCAGAGGTTGTACTAAATGTCCTGTGTTTTTCCGTTTTACCACCACTCCAATTTCTTTCTCTACTTCCTGAAACTAAAATGAAGAAACCAAGAGTTTCCTGATGGCTGTGTTCTTAATATTTACAACTTGACACTCTCAATCTCTACATCTGTTTTCATTGTTATCATGGGCAATAACTCCTAGAACAAAAAAAAATAAATCCCTCAAATCTAACCCCATTCTCAGTTTATTCGTCCAAAGTTCAAATAATTTGGCAGCTTTTTTCTTAACCGGTTATATTGTGAACACCACAAATTTCGTTATTTTCAGCATTATATGGGACAAAAACTTGAAGGAAGAGCAATCGTATAAATGTATTTATACTATAAGTAAACTTTATACCTTTAGTTTTCAAAGGAGGAGTGCTCTCTCCTATCTGGGTCTCCATATCTGATCCTCTGGTAGAAAACACTACATCTAGGGATGGGACCTGTAGAAGACATTCTACCCTTGAAACAGGGACACAGTTGAAACGTATAATAGATGGTTCCACTCTGATGAAGACAATGACATCCACAGGGAAAGAGTTATAGTTGATACCGGTTGTCAGCGAAGTACTCGAGGCATCCAGGTCGATATTTAGCATACTGAATGGATCCACTGCAAGAATATATCAAATAATAAATTGTTAACTATGATGTTTACACCTGTTGTCGGGGAAGTACTCAAGACATTGAGATCAATATTTAGCATACTAAATGGATCCACTGAACAGAACCTGACAAATCAAACCAGACGACAGATCCTGACAAGTCTAACTAGACGACAGATCCTGACAAGTCTAACCAGACCACAGGAACTACCGTACATACTCGCACATAAGTCGGGAAATTGGGAGTTAAAATTTGGTTTTAGAGAAGGTTTCCGACTTATAAGCGAGTCATACCACAAGAGGAAAGAATTCCGGTTGAAGTTTGAAGGCCGTACATAGATTGCCAACCATAAAGACGAAAACAGACAGATACGTGATTAGTTATGCTAAATAAAGTACATTTAAGACATTAATAAAGATTGTTTTTACTTGTGTATTGTATATTTTATCCAATTTCCATATTTCCATTCGTATTTACCACTGTTTACACAAGTATCGATTTATTTGTATGTATTGCATAATACATCCGGTGATGTCATGATACAACTAAAAACCGAAAATCAAGATAAACTAACTAATACATATATGCTACAGAATTCGTTTTTTTCATCAATTATTATTTTAATTTACAAACCATATTCCTTTATATTTTGTATTTTAGCTTTGGTTTATTTTAAAAAACTCCGCTTTAACTATTAAATAATTACGAAAATGAATATTTGTATATTTACTTGTGTTTGTCTTTTTTATGTTTTTAGTCATAGCAAATTCAGGGAGATAATTACGCAACTACGTTTACATTTTCAAAACACGTGAACACTAGTGTAAACAAACCACTTACGATAAATGACAAGCGATATTTAACTCATAAAACATGAGAAACAAATAATAAACAAGAAGTCTTACTGATATAATGATTTATATTCACAAATTTGGAATGTTTATTTGATTCTGACCACATGAAAACACGTCTGTCTTCCGACCGACTTATACGAGGGTCAACAGCAAAACACCAGATTTTAAGGCCCAAAAAGACCCCCCGACTTATATGCGAACCGACTTTTAAGCGAGCATCTACGGTAACATGTCTAACCAGACCACAGGAACTGACAGGTCTAACCAGACCACAGGAACTGGCAAGTCTAACCAGACCACAGGAACTAACAGGTCTAAACAGACCACAGGAAATGACAAGTCTAACCAGACCACAGGAAATGACAAGTCTAACCAGACCACAGAAACTGGCAAGTCTAACCAGACCACAGGAAATGACAAGTCTAACCAGACCACAGGAAATGACAAGTCTAACCAGACCACAGGAAATGACAAGTCTAACCAGACCACAGGAAATGACAAGTCTAACCAGACCACAGATCCTGACAATTCTAACCAGACCACAGGAAATGACAAGTCTAACCAGACCACAGGAACTAACGGGTCTAACCAGACCACAGGAACTAACGGGTCTAACCAGACCACAGGAAATGACAGGTCTAACCAGACCACATAAAACTGGCAAGTCTAACCAAACCACGGGAACTAACAGGTCTAACGAGACCATAGGAACTAAAAAGTCTAACCAGACCACAGGAACTGACAAGTCTAACCAGATCACAGGAACTGACAAGTCTAACCAGACCACAGGAACTGACAAGTCTAACAAGACCATAGGAACTAACAAGTCTAACCAGACCACAGGAACTGACAAGTCTAACCAGACCACAGGAACTGACAAGTCTAACCAGACCACAGGAACTGACAAGTCTAACAAGACCATAGGAACTAACATGTCTAACCAGACCACAGGAACTGACAAGTCTAACCAAACCACAGGAACTGACAAGTCTAACAAGACCATAGGAACTAACAAGTCTAACCAGTACAAAGGAACTGATAAGTCTAACCAGACCACAGGAACTGACAAGTCTAACCAGACCACATGACCTGACAAGTCTAACCAGACCACATGACCTGTCAAGTCTAACCAGACTGCAGGACCTGGCAAGTCTATCTAGACCACAGGAACTAACAAGTCTAACCAGATCACAGGACCTGACAAGTCTAACCAGACCACAGGAACTGAAAAGTCTAACCAGACCACATGACCTGACAAGTCTAACCAGACTGCAGGACCTGGCAAGTCTATCTAGACCACAGGAACTGACAAATCTAACCAGACCACATGACCTGACAAGTCTAACCAGACCACAGGAACTGACAAGTCTAACCAGACCACAGGAACTGACAAGTCCAACCAGACCACAGGAACTGACAAGTCTAACAAGACCATAGGAACTAACAAGTCTAACCAGATCACAGGAACTGACAAGTCTAACCAGACCACAGGAACTGAAAAGTCTTACAAGACCACAGGAACTGACAAGTCTAACCAGACCACAGGAAATGACAAGTCTTACAAGACCACAGGAACTGACAAGTCTAACCAGACCACATGACCTGACAAGTCTAACCAGACCACATGACCTGTCAAGTCTAACCAGACTGCAGGACCTGGCAAGTCTATCTAGACCACATGACCTGACAAGTCTAACCAGACTGCAGGACCTGGCAAGTCTATCTAGACCACAGGAACTGACAAATCTAACCAGACCACATGACCTGACAAGTCTAACCAGACCACAGGAACTGACAAGTCTAACCAGACCACAGGAACTGACAAGTCTAACCAGACCACAGGAACTGACAAGTCTAACAAGACCATAGGAACTAACAAGTCTAACCAGATCACAGGACCTGACAAGTCTAACCAGACCACAGGAACTGAAAAGTCTAACAAGACCACAGGAACTGACAAGTCTAACCAGACCACAGGAAATGACAAGTCTTACAAGACCACAGGAACTGACAAGTCTAACCAGACCACAGGAAATGACAAGTCTTACAAGACCACAGGAACTGACAAGTCTAACCAGACCACAGGAACTGACAAGTCTAACCAGACCACAGGAACTGACAAGTCTTACCAGACCACACCCTGCCTGCAGTGAGACTCGAATTTTCAACCTCTGTGTGGACAGGCACATGATCAATAGTAGATGACTATATATAACCACTCATCCAACAAGGCCCCCAACAGTGATAGGTCAACTTGTGGCCAACAACAGTAATCACTTAATATCAGATGTGATAATAAGTTCAAATATTTTTGTGGGGGATTTCTCTATATCTATATAATCCTGATAAAAGTCGTTTGACAAATTTCATATTAAATATTGAGATCACCTCATTAATTTGTAATGGCTTAAAAAAGGACAAGTTGTTCCATTAGGATCTAAAAATAGATTACTTGTCTTTGTAAGGGTGCTGTGATATGGTTCCAGGGCTTTTTCAAGGAAATCAATTAGAATGGACTTATAAAGGATCTAAAATAGCTTACTTCTCTTTGTAGGGGGTGATGTGGTATGTCCAGGCTGACCAATAGGAATTGGTTCCAGGGCCTGCTCAAGGAAATCCATAAGATATGGACTAATGATCATCTCCTGCAAATATAACAGATTATGTTTAATGACTGTTTAACAGATTATGTTTAATGACTGTTTAACAGATTATGTTTAATGACTGTTTAACAGGTTATGTTTAATGACTGTTTAACAGATTATGTTTAATGACTGTTTAATCTCATTATGAGTGAAATGTTGTCTGTAATAAAGGCTTCCTATACTTTTTAATGGTTTTGGATCAAAACTGTATACAATACAGTGTATATGGCAGTAATTCATGTTTCCTCAATGTCACTTTTTCTCTTTAAGGGCCTTAATGATTGATGTTTAAAATTCAATTATATTCTGAATTGTTGAGATACAAAGCTTTCAACAGACATGCTTTGATCTAGTTATTCTTACTATGACCTTGATCTTGACTACAGATAGATATATATATAAATAGACAGTATGTGTCAAGCTTTGTTCTAGTTATTCTAACGATGACCTTGATCTTGACTACAGATATATATATAAATAGACAGTATGTGTCAAGCTTTGTTCTAGTTATTCTAACGATGACCTTGACCTTGACTACAGATAGATATATATATAAATAGACAGTATGTGTCAAGCTTTGTTCTAGTTATTCTAACGATGACCTTGATCTTGACTACAGATATATATATAAATAGACAGTATGTGTCAAGCTTTGTTCTAGTTATTCTAACGATGACCTTGACCTTGACTACAGATATATATATAAATAGACAGTATGTGTCAAGCTTTGTTCTAGTTATTCTAACGATGACCTTGCCTGTGCTATATTTAGTTCTCTACTTCAGGACAAAATCTCACTTTTAATTTGAGCATGTACATATTAGTTCTACTTGTCTACTATTTTAGTTGACAAATAGTTATTGACCAAAAAGCATACAAAACTGTACCTCAGGCAATGCTTGTAAGGATAACCATGCATACAGTTTGGCCTTCTTTACACCAGACTTCTGTTTGACAGAAACAGAATCAGTCACTGAATCGGATCCTGTACTCATCGTGGTGCCCGACTTAGGCCTCCTGATAACAATCACCTCTTCTTCATCATACGGGTCGTCTGGTGGTAGAAGGTCACGTGCACTTTTGTCTGTTTCTGGTGTGGCAGCAGACTCAATGCCACTGCTGGTAGTTTTGGAATTGTAATGCACCTGCAAACAGGAATATGTCAAGCTTCTGCTATAGTTTTAAGGTTATACATGTATGTTAAGGTCTGTTTTATAAGATGTCTAAAGGTAACATCCATCACAGTAAGAATTATAAATCTGTTTACTAGTCCCACAACCACAGAAAGTTATATTTATCACCTTTATATAAACTAATTCTGATTATCTGTATTGTCTCTTAGGTATCAATTCAAATTGTGTATGAGTTATCTCCACTTTAATAAAAGTGGCGAACTTGTAACTTTAGCCAAAACAAGGGCCAAACTTGTAACTTTAGCCAAAACAAGGGCAAAACTTGTAACTTTAGCCAAAACAAATGCCAAACTTGTAACTTTAGCCAAAACAAGGGCAGAACTTGTAACTTTAGCTAAAACAAGGGCCAAACTTGTAACTTTAGCCAAAACAAGGGCAGAACTTGTAACTTTAGCCAAAACAAGGGCCAAACTTGTAACTTTAGCCAAAACAAAGGCTGAACTTGTCAATGAAGGTGGTGGTCTTTGCCAGATAATAGAGGTTGAGAACTCTGAACTTTAGCCAAAACAAGGGGCGCACTTGTAACTTTAGCCAAAACAAGAGCCGAATTTGTAACTTTAGCCAAAACAAGGGCCAAACTTTAACTTTAGCCAAAACAAGGGCAGAACTTGTAACTTTAGCCAAAACAGGGCCAAACTTGTAACTTTAGCCAAAACAAGGGCCAAACTTTAACTTTAGCCAAAACAAGGGCAGAACTTGTAACTTTAGCCAAAACAGGGCCAAACTTGTAACTTTAGCCAAAACAAGGACCAAAATTATCAATGAAGGTGGTGGTCTTAGCCTGAGTCGACGTGACAACCTCCTGAAACAGGAGGATGGATTACATACCTTAACATCGACACTGGGCATAAAGAAGACAGTGTTCTCTACTTGAGGTTGTTGTGGCTGGCCAGGTTTCTTTCCTTGACCAACAAATGGAACAAAATCTGGTTTCTTTTTCCTGGATGACAAGGGTGATGACTCCAAAGTTGGCGTCTTCTCACGTTTTTGTTGTCTGCAATAATAATTCTAATATGATTTGCATATTTTGAAATGCTTTCATTTTATTGGTCAAGATTACTTACCAGAAAGAGGTTTTTTTTTCAACGAAATTTTTAAATGAAGTTGACTTGATTTATATTTGGATAAATGACGTTGAAAAAATAATTTTTAGCGTAACCAACGTAAACAAAGATGGTGGCTTTCAATATTGTAAGTAGCGATCAACTTTACAAATTATTTGTTTGATGAATTATCATTAATGATTTTTTAAATTTAAAACTTTGTTGTGTTCGATACAGAAAAGAAGGTTATAGATTGATGTAAAACTTATAGTTGTGTTTATTAAAATCAGAAAATGGTTTATGGAATATTATCGTATGTAAAAATAAACAAAATATTCATACATTCAGTCGATCCCGCTACCAAATACACAAGAAATATGAAGTTGAGAAACACCTTAGATAAATTAATTTTTTATGCAATTTTAAAGAATTAATTACAGTAACTCAGTAATAAAGTTAAAAATCCTTCAACATAAATGACCATAATTTGATATGCCTTATACACATTTATGTATGATATGCACCCAAAGTGACTCAATGAACTTTAACCTGATTGACTTATGAGGTACAATACACGTTCAAGATGATCTTTTATGAATTAAGCAAATAAAGTGAGTATATTTCACAACTAATAACTCTAAGTAGCAATAATAAAGGCCTAAAATTTTTAAGAGAGCAAAAGAACATTTTCAAAACTTATGGTGCAGTTTCAATACATCATAACATATATAATTAATAAATTACTTTTTCTGTTCATCTTCCTTGGAATCTTTAGGATGTAGAACACACTTGCCACTGTCAATGAATACCTTGACATCAAGCTCAAAGTCAATATTAGGTTCTGTGGATGTTTTAGAACCACCACTGCCAATACTGGGGTTAGATACATGACGTGGTGCATGGATTCCACTAAAAATCAGAAATGTAAGAGTTAGATATATGACGTATTGCATGGATTCCACTGAAAGTCAGAAATGTAAGAGTTAGATACAAGTCGTAGTGCATGGATTCCACTGAAAGTCAGTAATGTAAGGGTTAGATATATGACGTAGTGCATGGATTCCACTAAAAATCAGAAATGTAAGAGTTAGATACATGACGTAGTGCATGGATTCCACTGAAAGTCAGAAATGTAAGGCTTAGATACATGACGTAGTGCATGGATTCCACTGAAGTCACAAATGTAAGAGTTAGATACATGACGTAGTGCATGGATTCCACTGAAAGTCAGAAATGTAAGGCTTAGATACATGACGTAGTGCATGGATTCCACTGAAGTCACAAATGTAAGAGTTAGATACATGACGTAGTGCATGGATTCCACTGAAAGTCAGAAATGTAAGGCTTAGATACATGACGTAGTGCATGGATTCCACTGAAGTCACAAATGTAAGAGTTAGATACATGACGTAGTGCATGGATTCCACTGAAAGTCAGAAATGTAAGGCTTAGATACATGACGTAGTGCATGGATTCCACTGAAGTCACAAATGTAAGAGTTAGATACATGACGTAGTGCATGGATTCCACTGAAGTCACAAATGTAAGGGTTAGATACATGACGTAGTGCATGGATTCCACTGAAGTCACAAATGTAAGAGTTAGATACATGACGTAGTGCATGGATTCCACTGAAGTCACAAATGTAAGAGTTAGATACATGACGTAGTGCATGGATTCCACTGAAAGTCAGAATTGTAAGAGTTAGATACATGACGTAGTGCATGGATTCCACTGAAAGTCAGAAATGTAAGGCTTAGATACATGACGTAGTGCATGGATTCCACTGAAGTCACAAATGTAAGAGTTAGATACATGACGTAGTGCATGGATTCCACTGAAAGTCAGAAATGTAAGGCTTAGATACATGACGTAGTGCATGGATTCCACTGAAGTCACAAATGTAAGAGTTAGATACATGACGTAGTGCATGGATTCCACTGAAAGTCAGAAATGTAAGGCTTAGATACATGACGTAGTGCATGGATTCCACTGAAGTCACAAATGTAAGAGTTAGATACATGACATGGTGCATGGATTCCACTGAAAGTCAGAAATGTAAGAGTTAGATACATGACATGGTGCATGGATTCCACTGAAAGTCAGAAATGTAAGAGTTAGATACAAGTCGTAGTGCATGGATTCCACTGAAAGTCAGAAATGTAAGGGTTAGATACATGACGTAGTGCATGGATTCCACTGAAGTCAGAATTGTAAGAGTTAGATACATGACGTAGTGCATGGATTCCACTGAAGTCAGAAATGTAAGAGTTAGATACATGACGTAGTGCATGGATTCCACTGAAGTCAGAATTGTAAGAGTTAGATACATGACATGGTGCATGGATTCCACTGAAAGTCAGAAATGTAAGGGTTAGATATATGACGTGGTGCATGGATTCCACTGAAAGTCAGAAATGTAAGGGTTAGATATATGACGTGGTGCCTGGATTCCACTGAAGTCAGAATTGTAAGAGTTAGATACATGACGTAGTGCATGGATTCCACTGAAAGTCAGAAATGTAAGGGTTAGATACATGACGTAGTGCATGGATTCCACTGAAGTCAGAATTGTAAGAGTTAGATACATGACGTAGTGCATGGATTCCACTGAAGTCAGAATTGTAAGAGTTAGATACATGACGTAGTGCATGGATTCCACTGAAAGTCAGAAATGTAAGGGTTAGATACATGACGTAGTGCATGGATTCCACTGAAAGTCAGAAATGTAAGGCTTAGATACATGACGTAGTGCATGGATTCCACTGAAAGTCAGAAATGTAAGGCTTAGATACATGACGTAGTGCATGGATTCCACTGAAAGTCAGAAATGTAAGGGTTAGATATATGACGTAGTGCATGGATTCCACTAAAAATCAGAAATGTAAGAGTTAGATACATGACGTAGTGCATGGATTCCACTGAAAGTCAGAAATGTAAGAGTTAGATACAAGTCGTAGTGCATGGATTCCACTGAAGTCAGAATTGTAAGGGTTAGTTCATGTCGTAGTGCATGGATTCCACTGAAGTCAGAATTGTAAGAGTTAGATACATGACGTAGTGCATGGATTCCACTGAAGTCAGAATTGTAAGAGTTAGATACATGACGTAGTGCATGGATTCCACTGAAGTCAGAATTGTAAGAGTTAGATACATGACGTAGTGCATGAATTCCACTGAAGTCAGAATTGTAAGGGTTAGATATATGACGTAGTGCATGGATTCCACTAAAAATCAGAAATGTAAGAGTTAGATACATGACGGAGTGCATGGATTCCATTGAAAGTTAGAAATGTAAGAGTTAGATACAAGTCGTAGTGCATGGATTCCACTGAAAGTCAGAAATGTAAGAGTTAGATATATGATGTAGTGCATGGATTCCACTAAAAATCACAAATGTAAGACATGACGTAGTGCATGGATTCCACTGAAAGTCAGAAATGTAAGGGTTAGATACATGACGTAGTGCATGGATTCCACTGAAAGTCAGAAATGTAAGGGTTAGATACATGACGTAGTGCATGGATTCCACTGAAAGTCAGAAATGTAAGGGTTAGATACATGACGTAGTGCATGGATTCCACTGAAAGTCAGAAATGTAAGGGTTAGATACATGACGTAGTGCATGGATTCCACTGAAAGTCAGAATTGTAAGAGTTAGATACATGACGTAGTGCATGGATTCCACTGAAGTCACAAATGTAAGGGTTAGATACATGACATGGTGCATGGATACCACTGAAAGTCAGAAATGTAAGAGTTAGATACATGACGTGGTGCATGGATTCCACTGAAGTCACAAATGTAAGAGTTAGATACATGACGTAGTGCATGGATTCCACTGAAAGTCAGAAATGTAAGGCTTAGATACATGACGTAGTGCATGGATTCCACTGAAGTCACAAATGTAAGAGTTAGATACATGACATGGTGCATGGATTCCACTGAAAGTCAGAAATGTAAGAGTTAGATACATGACATGGTGCATGGATTCCACTGAAAGTCAGAAATGTAAGAGTTAGATACAAGTCGTAGTGCATGGATTCCACTGAAAGTCAGAAATGTAAGGGTTAGATACATGACGTAGTGCATGGATTCCACTGAAGTCAGAATTGTAAGAGTTAGATACATGACGTAGTGCATGGATTCCACTGAAGTCAGAAATGTAAGAGTTAGATACATGACGTAGTGCATGGATTCCACTGAAGTCAGAATTGTAAGAGTTAGATACATGACATGGTGCATGGATTCCACTGAAAGTCAGAAATGTAAGGGTTAGATATATGACGTGGTGCATGGATTCCACTGAAAGTCAGAAATGTAAGGGTTAGATATATGACGTGGTGCCTGGATTCCACTGAAGTCAGAATTGTAAGAGTTAGATACATGACGTAGTGCATGGATTCCACTGAAAGTCAGAAATGTAAGGGTTAGATACATGACGTAGTGCATGGATTCCACTGAAGTCAGAATTGTAAGAGTTAGATACATGACGTAGTGCATGGATTCCACTGAAGTCAGAATTGTAAGAGTTAGATACATGACGTAGTGCATGGATTCCACTGAAAGTCAGAAATGTAAGGGTTAGATACATGACGTAGTGCATGGATTCCACTGAAAGTCAGAAATGTAAGGCTTAGATACATGACGTAGTGCATGGATTCCACTGAAAGTCAGAAATGTAAGGCTTAGATACATGACGTAGTGCATGGATTCCACTGAAAGTCAGAAATGTAAGGGTTAGATATATGACGTAGTGCATGGATTCCACTAAAAATCAGAAATGTAAGAGTTAGATACATGATGTAGTGCATGGATTCCACTGAAAGTCAGAAATGTAAGAGTTAGATACAAGTCGTAGTGCATGGATTCCACTGAAGTCAGAATTGTAAGGGTTAGTTCATGTCGTAGTGCATGGATTCCACTGAAGTCAGAATTGTAAGAGTTAGATACATGACGTAGTGCATGGATTCCACTGAAGTCAGAATTGTAAGAGTTAGATACATGACGTAGTGCATGGATTCCACTGAAGTCAGAATTGTAAGAGTTAGATACATGACGTAGTGCATGAATTCCACTGAAGTCAGAATTGTAAGGGTTAGATATATGACGTAGTGCATGGATTCCACTAAAAATCAGAAATGTAAGAGTTAGATACATGACGGAGTGCATGGATTCCATTGAAAGTTAGAAATGTAAGAGTTAGATACAAGTCGTAGTGCATGGATTCCACTGAAAGTCAGAAATGTAAGAGTTAGATATATGATGTAGTGCATGGATTCCACTAAAAATCACAAATGTAAGACATGACGTAGTGCATGGATTCCACTGAAAGTCAGAAATGTAAGGGTTAGATACATGACGTAGTGCATGGATTCCACTGAAAGTCAGAAATGTAAGGGTTAGATACATGACGTAGTGCATGGATTCCACTGAAAGTCAGAAATGTAAGGGTTAGATACATGACGTAGTGCATGGATTCCACTGAAAGTCAGAAATGTAAGGGTTAGATACATGACGTAGTGCATGGATTCCACTGAAAGTCAGAATTGTAAGAGTTAGATACATGACGTAGTGCATGGATTCCACTGAAGTCACAAATGTAAGGGTTAGATACATGACATGGTGCATGGATACCACTGAAAGTCAGAAATGTAAGAGTTAGATACATGACGTGGTGCATGGATTCCACTGAAGTCACAAATGTAAGAGTTAGATACATGACGTAGTGCATGGATTCCACTGAAGTCACAAATGTAAGAGTTAGATACATGACGTAGTGCATGGATTCCACTGAAAGTCAGAAATGTAAGAGTTAGATATATGACGTAGTGCATGGATTCCACTAAAAATCACAAATGTAAGTGTTAGATACATGACGTAGTGCATGGATTCCACTAAAAATCACAAATGTAAGTGTTAGATACATGACGTAGTGCATGGATTCCACTAAAAATCACAAATGTAAGTGTTAGATACATGACGTATAGCATGGATTCCACTGAAAGTCAGAAATGTAAGAGTTAGATACAAGTCGTGTTGTATGCATTCCATTGAAAGTTAGAATATTTCTTAGACAACTGAACTATTTTTAAGGTGTTCAAATTCATATAGTTCCATCATAGCATCACCCTTTTCATTGTTAAAATTGTCCAGAATAATGTAAAATTAAATTATAAGGAATGTTTCAAATATATTGTTTAACCTGATCGGATATTTGAAATATTCCTTTCATTTCTAGCTGAACAAAAACATTAGAACATGTTTTTATCATGAGCACAGACACTGAAAATGTTCAGTATAAAATGCAGAGATCAGACAAGGTTAATAGATAACACAATTATTAGATAAATTTCTAAAATGAAAGCAGAGATGAGAAACTAAATGTTCAAATATCTAAGATCTAAACTTATCTTTAATATAAATTGCATATTTCCACCAATTAACTCGACTACTACCTGCAGATAACTAGACATCAGTGAAATTGTACCCATCTCTGTGGGCCCTGCCGACCTTGGGTATGCAACACATTTCCTTGATATTATCTATCCACATTCTAAAAATCAAAAGCCTACCTCAAAAGATAAAAAGTTACACCCGGACATGAATTTGTCATTCAGAAAGCAATAATGTGACCTTAAGGTCGAAGTTCAAGGTCAACAACCAAGGTATGTGACACATCGTCTTGATATTATCTACCCACATTCCAAGAATTTAAAAGCCTACCTCAAAAGATAAAAATTAACAGCCCAGACACGATTTGTTTCAGGGCATTGTGGCGGGGCCCTAATAATTTGAACAACATACTTCATTTCTTCTTCAAAAACTTCCATACTCCGGGGACGTTCTGTCTCCTCCTCTGACAGATCTGAAGAATCCGTACAGGAGTCATGACTGTACCAGTCCCTGGTGCTTGATGGTGGACTGTCTGACATAAAGTTCTGTAACAGGGAAGATTCCTCTAATGATGTAGGTGTTCTGTAAAAACAAAGTCATGCTCGTGTATGTCTAACTCTCAAATACATGTATCTACTTATCTGCAGTATCTAAATGCTAAAATATTTTATAACCTAATCATATACTTGCTATATACTCGTAAGAGATAAATTTGAAATTCCTTAATGGCAACAATCTAACTAAAGACCAATAGATAGTGACAGTCTGACTAAAGACCCATAGATAGCCACAGTCTGACTAACGACCCATAGATAGGGACAGTCTGAATAATGATCATAGATAGCCACAGTCTGACTAACGACCCATAGATAGCGACAGTCTGAATAATGACCCACAGATAGCCACAGTCTGACTAATGACCCATAGATAGCGACAGTCTGAATAATGACCATAGATAGCGACAGTCTGACCAATGACCATAGATAGCGACAGTCTGACCAATGGCCGTATATAGCGACAGTCTGACCAATGACCATAGATAGCGACAGTCTGACCAATGACCATAGATAGTGACAGTCTGACTAAAGACCATAGATAGCATCAGTCTGACCAATGACCATAGATAGCGACAGTCTGACTAAAGACCATAGATAGCGTCAGTCTGACTAATAACCATAGATAGCATCAGTCTGACCAAAGACCATAGATAGGGACAGTCTGACTAGTGACAATAGATAGCGACAGTCTGACCAATAACCATAGATAGCGACAGTCTGACCAATGACCATAGATAGTGACAGTCTGACCAATGACCATAGATAGTGACAGTCTAATGACCATAGATAGCGACAGTCTGACCAATGACCATAGATAGTGACAGTCTAATGACCATAGATAGCGACAGTCTGACTGAAGACCTTGCCCAGTGGTATGTTTTGTTTGTTTGTTTGATATTTGTTTAACACCACTTTCAGCAATTTTTCAGCTATATCATGGTATCCAGTTTTTATTGGGGGGGGAGGGGAAGCCGGAGTATGCCCAGTGGTATGTAATTGATAGTTGATTAATGTGTCAATTGTTACAATATTTAATTAGGTAGGGTTGCATAGATATCAACCCCAATTGACTAGTGTCAGAAAAATCAATTTTTTTTCCATAAATTTAGATCATTTTCAGTACTATAGTCGCTGTGTTGAAATACTTGAATTTTTATGCACTTTGTCTATTGAATTAAGAAAGCCTGAGTTTTTTTAATAGGCTTTAAAATAAAAGTAAATGTAGAAGAAGTGAAAAAACCCGAAGTAGTCTTATTCTTTGAAGTGAAGTTTTGCCATTCCTGCTTACATAAATATAAAAAAAAATAAAAAATTGTCAAGAGTAAGTACAATTGGATCATTCTTCTATATGTATACATAATGAAGTTAATTGAGTAAAATAATTGAGTTTTTCTTTCAATGATTGCAGGCTTAATGTACCTTTACAACATCTAGTATTATATATGTTCTCTTTTATATTGAGCAGTATAATATTTTCCATAATAAATATTATTTATATTACCAAACAGAAAGATTTGGCAGATGAATGATATACTTATACCATTCGAGAGAAACCTATTTTCAATATTTGTACATTCTCACACTCCCAAAACAAGTGTTCAATAGTTTTGATATAAGTTTTGCAAAAAGTACAGCTCTATTTATTTTACAAAGGAATTTATTTGCTGCAATTATTCTGTGATTGATTCTATACTGTAGCCACTGTAATTTTGTGTTCTTGGTGCCATTAAAAGGTAACTCCAAAAATGTACTCCAGTTTTGTTTATTCATATTTAAGATGTCACACCATTTAATTTTTCTGTTTGGAATACTCAGATTTCTGTTGAAAACTAAGTACATATGCAATGTCCAATTAATATGAAACTTTGGGAACATGTGAAGGGTAACCTGAAGTTTTGCATTTTTGAATTTTCAATATGGCTGCCATTGAAGAAAAAACTGCAGCTCTAAGATCTAAGGAATGGCCAGAGCAATTTCAATGACAATTGGTTTACTGATGCAGCTAACTATCTTGAGCATTTTTGCCAAAAAAATTGAACACGAACAACACCATTTTGAAATGGCAGCTGTTTCACTACACTCTCTTTCCCCCCCCCCCCCCCCCCCCCACCCCCCAACCCAAAAAAAAATCAACTTAGACCGATTGCAACGAAGTTTGATATGTAGGTTGATTTTAATGCACAAACTAATAATATCATGTGCATTTGGGGGTTTTCAACATGCTCAAGAATATAGTGGCAATGTGGGTTTGTTTGGGAGACATTCTGTGTTGGATCAACTGGCTTGTTCCCTATTTGAACTTTCTCATTCATCCACATTGGACTTGAAAGAAAATTTTCCCAAGTATTATTTTGTTCTTTTTCAGTTATTATTTCCCATGATTTAAGAACATAATTCTAATATTGATTTTTAATTTTCATTTGCTGTTTTATATAGTTCATTCCAATAGTAGAAAGAAATATATTTTGCCATTTACAGTTAGTTTGACAGATTCACTCTTGGATAAAACGAACATCCAAGTACTTTATCATTATATGTCCACTCCCTTCCGTAAGTCTTCTCTTTTTTTACTTTGTGAACTGGTGTAGCCCAAATAAATGAATACAGAAGATCATTTACGTGTTTAATAATCTCATCACTTGGATTTGGTAATGAAATAACCAATTTGTGAAGTATTTGTAGGATAAGTGATTTGACCACTGTTATTCTGCATATTACAGTAAGATTTCGTTTGGACCATTGTTTAATAACGTTTTTAATCTGCAAGATTTTCTCGTCATAATTTATTTCATTTATTTGATCTAAATCGAAATTATTGTTTGTAGTTAATCATTCTCATGCCTTACTGGATGATGACTCTGTCTGGGTGGTTAAAACATTTTCACAAGGTCATGATGACTGAACAAAAAAACCATCAAGCCTTTTACATGCCCATGAAATCATTAGTGAAATAGACTACACCACTTAAAAGTCAGACTTACCCTGGTGGGGAATATGCTGTGGACAATGCCTGACCAGACATACCCTGGTGGGGAATATGCTGTGGACAATGCCTGACCAGACATACCCTGGGGGGGAAATATTCTGTGGACAATGCCTGACCAGACATACCCTGGTGGGTAATATGCTGAGGACAATGCCTGACCAGACTTACCCTGGTGGGGAATATGCTGAGGACAATGCCTGACAAGACATACCCTGGTGGGGAATATGCTGTGGACAATGCATGACAAGACATACCCTGGTGGGGAATATGCTGTGGACAATGCTTGACCAGACTTACCCTGGTGGGTAATATGCTGAGGACAATGCCTGACCAGACTTACCCTGGTGGGGAATATGCTGAGGACAATGCCTGACAAGACATACCCTGGTGGGGAATATGCTGTGGACAATGCATGACAAGACATACCCTGGTGGGGAATATGCTGTGGACAATGCCTGACCAGACATACCCTGGTGGGTAATATGCTGAGGACAATGCCTGACCAGACTTACCCTGGTGGGTAATATGCTGAGGACAATGCCTGACAAGACATACCCTGGTGGGGAATATGCTGTGGACAATGCCTGACCAGACATACCCTGGTGGGGAATATGCTGTGGACAATGCCTGACCAGACATACCCGGGTGGTGAATATGCTGTGGACAATGCCTGACCAGACTTACCCTGGTGGGGAATATGCTGTAGACAATGCCTGTCCAAACTTGACCTTAGCTGGTAATGTCTTTGATATATCTAATGATCCAATTCTTCTTGTCTGCTGGTTGTAGGCTGCTATCTTGTCAGCATCTATATGACTGAAAGAATAAACATTAAACATTTGTATTTGTTTACATTGTAACAATTGTTTGCCATCATTGACCTCTGTCCTTGTTATTCGTCTGAATATTGAACGTGTGCTAGCACATTCTACTCACTGTATGGTGTTGATTAAAAGAAAATCATAGCATAAAATATCATTAAAAAACAGTGTGGTTGATATTGTTTGCATGTGTGTTTAAATGTGGTTTAACATAACTTTCAGCATTTTTTCAGCTATATCTTGGTTTCCAGCTTTTACTGAAGGAGGAAGCCTGGGTATCTGGTAAAACACAGACCTTCTGCAGGATAACTGGCAATCCTTGCCTGGGTACCTGGTAAAACATAGACCTTCTGCAGGATAACTGGCAATCCTTGCCTGGGTACCTGGTAAAACACAGACCTTCTGCAGGATAACTGGCAATCCTTGCCTGGGTACCTGGTAAAACATAGACCTTCTGCAGGATAACTGGCAATCCTTGCCTGGGTACCTGGTAAAACACAGACCTTCTGCAGGATAACTGGCAATCCTTGCCTGGGTACCTGGTAAAACACAGACCTTCTGCAGGATAACTGGCAATCCTTGCCTGGGTACCTGGTAAAACATAGACCTTCTGCAGGATAACTGGCAATCCTTGCCTGGGTACCTGGTAAAACATAGACCTTCTGCAGGATAACTGGCAATCCTTGCCTGGGTACCTGGTAAAACACAGACCTTCTGCAGGATAACTGGCAATCCTTGCCTGGGTACCTGGTAAAACACAGACCTTCTGCAGGATAACTGGCAATCCTTGCCTGGGTACCTGGTAAAACACAGACCTTCTGCAGGATAACTGGCAATCCTTGCCTGGGTACCTTGTAAAACACAGACCTTCTGCAGGATAACTGGCAATCCTTGCCTGGGTACCTTGTAAAACACAGACCTTCTGCAGGATAACTGGCAATCCTTGCCTGGGTACCTGGTAAAACACAGACCTTCTGCAGGATAACTGGCAATCCTTGCCTGGGTACCTGGTAAAACACAGACCTTCTGCAGGATAACTGGCAATCCTTGCCTGGGTACCTGGTAAAACACAGACCTTCTGCAGGATAACTGGCAATCCTTGCCTGGGTACCTTGTAAAACACAGACCTTCTGCAGGATAACTGGCAATCCTTGCCTGGGTACCTTGTAAAACACAGACCTTCTGCAGGATAACTGGCAATCCTTGCCTGGGTACCTGGTAAAACACAGACCTTCTGCAGGATAACTGGCAATCCTTGCCTGGGTACCTGGTAAAACACAGACCTTCTGCAGGATAACTGGCAATCCTTGCCTGGGTACCTGGTAAAACACAGACCTTCTGCAGGATAACTGGCAATCCTTGCCTGGGTACCTTGTAAAACACAGACACTATGAACCAAAATAAGGACTGACAATACCATACACAGTTCAAATTAGATTGATAGAAACTGATAGTTACTGTAAATGTACTGTTCACGATCTGTAAATCACTGTATACAATTCATACAGTTCACGTCAGTCATTTACAATTTTTATCTTTTACTGATCGCTTCTGTCCTGAACTGAAACAGTTCATGACAGTTAAGTACAGTACTTTTATAGGACTGAAAAGAACTGTTAGTCACTGCATCAGATCGTGTCAGTACTTTTAAATTTTTACCTGGATTTAGAATGACTGACATTCACTGTACCAGTCCTTGACAGTGATTATCAATATTTACCTGTATTTAGAATGACTGATAATCACTGTAGCAGTCTTTGTCAGCCATTATCAGTTCTTACCTTGATTTAGAAAGACTGATGTTCACTGTAGCAGTCATTGTCAGTCATTATCTGTTCTTACTTTGATTTAGTACGACTGATGTTCACTGAAGCAGTCCTTGACAGTCATCATCAGTTCTTACCTTGATTTACCATTATATATATAGTCATTTGTAAACAAAGACCAACGGTGAAGACTTGATTAAATGAGAGTTTTAATGGATAAAAAATAGGAAATGTGTAAAATTAACCCCACAAGTCCATCTGTTTCCTAGTACCAAAAATATTTTCGTTTAAAATCATTGTTCTCCATCCTAATATTAACTCTTCTTTCTTCTCATTTCATATTTGAATTTACATACTGCGACACAAATTTATTGAACATGTTTTGACCAATGTTTGTAATAAACATGGTGCGATAAATTACCGGCAAAAGCAGCTACATAACGTTACACCTGTACATATTTTTAATAAATTCCACAGAGCTGCCCAGTGCATTCACCAGGTGGACAAGGGACGCCTTCTCGTTAGGGGTGGTCAGGTCATAATACGGAAACCCTGACCACGGACCACAGTGAGCAACATGTTTGGAGAGTGCAACGCTCCTTGCATGATCTAGACTTTTTTGTATATGTCAAAAAGAGTAGGCTCGTTGTAGCCGCTACAAAATCCCAAATTTTCCGGCCACCGTACCTAAACCCCTTACTTTTCCAGTGGCTTTGAAAATATTTGCTCTTTCGGTCCATTTTTCCGGAATTGTTTGTTAACATGTTCTCGTCCTGAATAAAGCTGAAATTATACTCGCTGGATGTTAAGCCAATCAATCAATCAATCAATCAATCAAGCATCATATCCTCTGGACCAACTTTATTGTTTGACATGCGCCTTTTTGGATACCGAAATATATTTATTCCACAATACATTTTACTTTGTATATTCCTAGATTTGTGTAAGACTTTTGTTTTTAAATAAAGGAGGTTTTAGTTGGGAGTTGTCTCTTTAAATAATTACAAAAGTTATAATTTCTGGAAGCATATTTTGTATACTCCTTATTTACAAATATATTTAAGACAAACTAAACCAATGTTGTAGTTTAATCCTTATAACATGTTTAAGGTGTGGGTCATTATAGTATCGTGGTTTTATTTCAAAAATTTAATGACCAATTATATTTCCGACATGTTGATGCAAGTGAACACAGATAATTAAGTTCCAGCTGTGACAGGATGTTATTTACATCTACATGTATATTGCATTTCATCTCCAGCAGTGTTATGTAACACCTGTGTTTATCTGTTTTTGTCTTTTCTGTACTTAACTTTACAAATTCAGTCACTAACGAGAACTTACTAAATTGAATGGTTTGTTTGTTTTTTTATTGTCTTTATGCATCAGTATGGTAAATAAGTGTGCATATGGCCTAGGGAATAAACCGAATACCGGCTTTTCTCTTGAGGGTGGGTGTATGTGTAAAAAGGGGGGGTGGGGTTGCAATACAAAGGTTTAAACAACGTAACACTGTAGTCACTGCAAACGCTTCTTAAATAAAATAATCTTTGTTTTCTTTTTGATTATATGCATCAGAAGGAAAAAAATGTGTGCATCGCCACCGGAATATGCCGATTGTAAACAATGACACGTTTTGTCAGTTAGGTAACAGGTAATTGTGCGCAATCATCCTGAACAAGGATTCAGATTTACTAATTTTATAATAACAATAATATAGATTTGCAGTTATGAAAGGTTCTGGTAACATTAGAACGTTCGATCATCTGCGTTTTTGTAAATATCCGACAATTGTATTTACAGACAACGATAGGAGAAACGCCGACCCTGGTTAAGTAGAGTACAAACTTAAATTAGAATCGAGTGCACCATTTCTTTTCATAATGCAAAGTCAGTATAAAGCAATGCCTCCGCATTTATAAGAGAAAATTTAGTTAGAAAAACATTTCGGTAACTCATCCACTCTTGAAAAGTAACAATAATATATATGGATTCAAATGAGACGAAACTTGAAAACATGTTAAGATTTCAGTAATTCTTCGAATAAAAAAAACGCAAGTCATCTTTCCAAACAACAAAAATTTAACGCGTTGTTAATACACGTAACACATTATTTACACTAAAGTTTACCATGAGTTAAGATATTTGATTATTTGGAAAAAAACGTTTTCTTGTTTGAAGCTATACGCCAATGTTAGCATTTGTTCGTCCAATTTTTAATGTCAGAAGAACCTATCGGCTTTTTAAGTCGTAATATAGCTATTAGGTCCAGTAACTTGTTTTAACATTAAAGAGAAAGTTTTTGCATGTATTTGTATAATTTCTTCACTGTCCTCTTGCTATTTTATTGAAACAGACCTTCGGTGTGTTTTGTATTTCTATGATATATTTTTATAAATTTTAATATAAATTACAAAGAAATTAAATACGCAGGAGACCTTTGTATCTTTATGCACTAGAAAGTGGTTTTTATTACGTATAAAATTGGATTCCGATTTTAAATATTTGACAGGTGTTTGAAAATGTGTCGTGTACATGTAGCTACCTGGGGTGCAAAGGTAAACTAGAGATGTTGATTGTTAATTTGTTTATTGCAATAACCACACAATGATGATAAGGTGTTACTTTGAAGTGATTTTATGTAAGTTTTATAAAAAATTTATATCTTGATAATTACTTTTAATTAAGAGTAACGTTGTAGAATCATATTAGATTGAAGAAAAGGTGCTGGAGATACATGTATTTCATGAGATTAATAGTAAAACTTCATTTGTTGGAGAAGACAATTTAAAAAAACGTCCGATGTTCACAAAGAAAAATATCTTTCGTATATATTTCATCATTTTGATAAAATGACAGGGCATTCTAGTTAATATTCTGGATAAAAGTTATAATTTCAAATCAATTAGGATGCAAACGGTCATATTTAAAATACTAAAAAAATATACCAAGTTATGGTTAATTACCAATAAACATAGATTAACAAATAAAAATGTCTCCCTTGTTAGAAATATCCCATCGGCTAAAACTCGTACATTACATAGGACTGGTATAAACTTATTTTGTAGCTGTTAATGTTTTTTGTATCTGTATCCTCTGCTATAAATATTTAATCCATAATATCTATATAACAAAAGGCGGATGTATATCTGTTTAGTGTTCAGGGGCGTGCGTGGCTGAATGGTTAAGGTAGTGCGTCTACTATTGATCACGTGGTCTGTCCATACTGAGGTTGCGGGTTTCATTCTGCGGACTGGGTGCGCTCGACTCCAATCTTAATTGACAATGATTGCCAGTTTTCCTACGGAAGTTCGGGAGTTTTTTCCGGGTGCTCTGGCTTCTTCCACATATATGAAAACTTGACACAATGATATATCTGAAATATTACTGAAAGTGGGGTTATATCATTCAAACAAACAAAAACAAACTATTCAGTGTTCTATTTTATTATCTATTTCCATTTAGCCTATATATATATACTGCCCATATATGAACATGTTCCCAATGACTAGGTCAGTAAACTAGAGGCTCCCAGGAGCCTGTAATCGCTCACCTGGAATCCAAATGACTTAAACTATATTAAAATTTTTGAAATTAACAGTTTCAGTCTAGTTGTTATAGCTTTTAAGTTACTGTGCAAAAACTAAACATTTCTTCAAAAAATTTGTTAAATACAATAACTCCTATAAGGTGCCATCCACAATTTCTGAAAATTAAATGGTTTTTAGGCATCGTCCTTTAGGGTACTTTAGAAATTTACAGTTTTACTCTACTAATAGGTGTGTTATAGACTAATTTATAATTAAAAAACTGTTCATATGTCCAAATTCATAATGAAAGGGCAATAACTCCTATAAAGAGTCATCTTGCAATTTTTGGACTAAGCAATCATTTGTAGGGCTTCTATTGCTGATCATTTGTGCAATTTACAGTTTTAATCTAGCTACTATAGTTTTCAAGTTACAGGACAAAAATGGAAAATTTCTTAACAAAATTGTCATTTAAGGGCAATAACCCCTATAAGGAGTCATCTGACAATTTCAGACCAATTAAATGAATTGTAGGGCTTTTTTGCTGATCATTTTTGCAATTTATTATTTCACTCTAGCTGCTATGGTTTTTAAGTTACAGGACAAAAACGGAAAATTTCATAAAAAATTGCAATTTAAGGGCAATAACTCCTATAAGGAGTCATCTGACAATTTCAGACCAATCAAGTGAATTGTAGGGTCTTTATTGCTGATCATTTGTGCAATTTACAGTTTCAATCTAGCTGCTATAGTTTTCAAGTTACAGGACAAAAACGGAAAATTTCATAAAAAATTGCCATTTAAGGGCAATAACTCCTATAAGGAGTCATCTGACAATTTCAGACTAATACAGTGAATTGTAGGGCTTGTATTGTTGATCATTTTTGCTATTTACAGTTTTACTCTAGCTGTTATAGTTTTAAAGTTACAGGACGAAAACGGAAAATTTCATAAAAAATTACCATTTAAGGGCAATAACTCATATAAGGAGTCATCTGACAATTTCAGACCAATCAAGTGAATTGTAGGGTCTTTATTGCTGATCATTTGTGCAATTTACAGTTTCAATCTAGCTGCTATAGTTTTCAAGTTACAGGACAAAAACGAAAATTTCATAAAAAATTGCCATTTAAGGGCAATAACTCCTATAAGGAGTCATCTGACAATTTCAGACTAATACAGTGAATTGTAGGGCTTGTATTGTTGATCATTTTTGCTCTTTACAGTTTTACTCTAGCTGTTATAGTTTTAAAGTTACAGGACAAAAACGGAAAATTTCATAAAAAATTACAATTTAAGGGCAATAACTCATATAAGGAGTCATCTGACAATTTCAAACCAATCAAGTGAATTGTAGGGTCTTTATTGCTGATCATTTGTGCAATTTACAGTTTCAATCTAGCTGCTATAGTTTTCAAGTTACAGGACAAAAACGGAAAATTTCATAAAAAATTGCCATTTAAGGGCAATAACTCCTATAAGGAGTCATCTGACAATTTCAGACTAATACAGTGAATTGTAGGGCTTGTATTGTTGATCATTTTTGCTATTTACAGTTTTACTCTAGCTGTTATAGTTTTAAAGTTACAGGACAAAAACGGAAAATTTCATAAAAAATTACCATTTAAGGGCAATAACTCATATAAAGAGTCATCTGACAATTTCAGACCAATCAAGTGAATTGTAGGGCTTTTATTGCTGATCATTTTTGCCATTTACAGTTTCACTCTACCTCGTATATTTTTCAGGTTATATTGTAAATACCAAAAATTTTGTCAAAAATCGTCAAAAAAGGGCAATAACTCCTACAAGAAGCCAATACACAACTTCGCACTAATAGCAACTATTGTAGACCTTAATGTGCTGATCAATTTGAAGTAACGGTTTTCTCTATAGCTATTATAGTTTTTTAGATAATGATCAAAAACCTGTGTTGACCCCCATGTTCTATTTTTAGTAACAGCGGCCATATTTGTCTGTTGATCAACACCCTGGGTACAAACTTGAAACTAGGAACCCTAAGGATGATTGTGGCCAAGTTTGAAAAAAATTGGCCCAGTGGTTTCAGAGGAGAAGATTTTTGAAAAAGTTTACGACGGACGACAGACGACGGACGACGGACGACGGACGACGGACGCCAAGTGATAGCAATAGCTCACATGGACCTTCGGTCCAGGTGAGCTAAAAAGCTCATGAAAGAGATTTACTTTGCTTATAACTGCACTAACATTGAACAAACTTCTTTTTATTTTCCCGATGAACTCATATTGACTTGAAGGGGCCTCGGTGGCCGAGTGGTTAAGGTAAGTCCTCTACTATTGGTCACATGGTCTGTCAATACTGAGATTTCCGATTCGAATCTCACTGCGGGAATGTGCTCTTGACTCCAGTCTTAATTGACAGGGATTGTCAGTTTTCCTACCGAACCTCCGGGGTTTTCTACGGCTTCCTCACACCCCCCCCCCCCCCAAATAAAAAATGGACGCAAAGATATAGCTGAAAAATTGCCGAAAGTGGCGTTAAACACCATTCAAACAAACATATCGACTTGAAACAATATTGTGACTTTTAAAAAAACCTTTAATGCAATATTATAGTGTTAATGTTTATATGAAAAGCTGACATACTTGGGTGGATTTTGCATCACCTTTAAAAAAACATTGCAATGCTAAAATAAAAAAAAGCTCAAATATCAGTTATTCTAAATCAAGTGTAAGAACTGATGATGACTGTCAAGGACTGCTTCAGTGAACATCAGTCGTACTAAATCAAGGTAAGAACTGATAAAGACTGACAATGACTGTTACAGTGAACATCAGTCATTCTAAATCAAGGTAAGAACTGATAATGGCTGACAAAGACTGCTACAGTGATTATCAGTCATTCTAAATACAGGTAAATATTGATAATCACTGTCAAGGACTGGTACAGTGAATGTCAGTCATTCTAAATCCAGGTAAAAATTTAAAAGTACTGACACGATCTGATGCAGTGACTAACAGTTCTTTACAGTCCTACAAAAGTACTGTACTTAACTGTCATTAACTGTTTCAGTTCAGGACAGAAGCGATCAGTCAAAGATAAAAATTGTAAATGACTGACGTGAACTGTACAAATTGTATACAGTGATTTACAGATCGTGAACAGTACATTTACAGTAACTATCAGTTTCTATCAATCTAATTTGAACTGTGTATGGTATTGTCAGTCCTTATTTTGGTTCATAGTGAGACCTTCTGCAGGATAACTGGCAATCCTTGCCTGGGTACCTTGTAAAACACAGACCTTCTGCAGGATAACTGGCAATCCTTGCCTGGGTACCTGGTAAAACACAGACCTTCTGCAGGATAACTGGCAATCCTTGCCTGGGTACATGGTAAAACATAGACCTTCTGCAGGATAACTGGCAATCCTTGCCTGGGTACCTTGTAAAACACAGACCTTCTGCAGGATAACTGGCAATCCTTGCCTGGGTACCTTGTAAAACACAGACCTTCTGCAGGATAACTGGAAATACTTGCCAATTAAGTTTGGAGTCTATACCACAGCTTGCAATAAGGCTTGAACATGCCACATCAGTGTTCAAGATACAAGATCATTGTAGATAACTACCTTAATCACCCAACCACTGAGGCCCCCCCCCCCCCCCATAATGTGATTAAAACAAGATTAGACAAAAAATAAAGAATTTATTATTAAGGCTTAATGTTATCTTATTTGAGATGCTGATTGAAGCAAGATTATAAAAAAAAATTTGCCTGTAAATGTATAACAGTCTTCTAAGTGACCTTAGCAGACCTGAGTTTTACCTTTTCCTGTGATGGCCACCATATGACTTGGATCTGGAATGCATAGGCTTGTTTCCAATACCTAACTGATCCTTCAAAGCAGAGGTCTAAAACAAGATAATACGTAAATTGTAGTGGAAGTCTTGTCATCATCAACTGATCATTCAGATCTGATCCTTCAAAGCAGAGGTCTAACACAAGATAATAAGTAAATTGTAACAAAGTCTTGTCATTATCAACTGATCATTCAGATTCTATAACTGTAGCCATATTCAGATTAGATTGTTAAAAATCTGTTAATCACTTAAAATTTCCTTCAGATATAGAAACAGATCAGCTGGACACAATGACTGGTACATGTAGTAAATGTTATCATTTTAATACCATATACACCTATAAGACAAATCCATGAAAATGTATGCAAACTTCAGGATCTACACAGAGTTTTATCTGACAGATTCATGTACTACTATATCTGAACCTTGTGTAAACTAAGCAAGACCAAATTAGCCAAATTTGAAAACTAAAAACTTGAACAGTAATTTTTTAGGAAATAAGGAAATACCAAACATTCAGGAAACTATCAAAAAAGATAATCCACAAAATAAATTCTGAGAAACAAGCAAACTCTAGAACCCTCAACCAAATATATAGTAACTACAGCATTGGTCCTGACTAGGTACAAGCATTTAAAAAGAAATGGTGGGTTAAACCAGATTTTATGGCACGACAAACTTCCCGCTTATATTACTGTAGTATGTGAGTTGGTTTTTTATTAAAATGGACGAGAATTATACACCACTAATGATCACCGTAGCACAATCGCTGTACACTGAATTAAAAAATTAAGAAAACTATCTGTAATCATACAGGCTGACATCAGGCTTTAATGATTACGGTAATATAATTCTATTCATGCTGTAATTTATTTAAATTAAGTGCTTTGATTGGATAAAACCACTTAAATGGCGTCTTCTCAGATAATTTATATATCGATATTTCCTCTGAGCGGACTATTTTCAGTATCCAATGTAAACAAGATGGCGTCCTCCTAGCGTATCGTCAGGGAGAGGGGACAATGTTTTCTCTGCCCCAATGATTTCCAATTAAATCGATTGAGATTTCAAATAAATAATAAAATATAAATACAATTTAGTGTTTCATTTTGTTTTTTTTTCCTATCAATATCTACAAAACCGTGATTGCTTTGTTTTGCATATCCCTACGCTTTCCGGCCTAGGTACGTTTTGAGGTCTAGATGGGTTTCTGTAACTGTTTTTGCTGTTTTAAAAATCGCAACGATTATTTCACAGAATTATAAGGATTAAACACTGTGTTTTAGGAAATTATCAATGTGTAAACTCCGGCCACTCCCTCACAAACTTGACATAAAGTCCTTCGGACTTTATTTAGTTTGTGAGTGAGTCGCCGAAGTTTACACATTGATAATTTCCTAAAACCCAGTGTTCAATCCTATAATAAAGGTAGAGAGCTAATTATTTATGTTAGTAGATATAAAATAAGATAATTAATGTTACCAATCTATCAATAACTATGAATTTTATCTTTTTGTTAGTATAATTTTATTTTTATATGGTAAATAATGTTTTTGTGTTTAAGAAGATTTGTAAAATATGTACCCGACTTTCTCCCTGTTTTTTCAATTTGGACAAAATTTCTCTTCTAAAATCTCTGAACACTATAGCCTTCAGCTCTTCCAATTTTCTGGCTTCTACTTCAATCGTTGATAAACTTGCCCCTAGTTGCCTGTAAATATAGTCATAGCATGTTATACACAGCTTCATTACTTCAAATACAGGCCCTGTTGGAGCTGATGGATCAGAAAAAAAGATATCAGAAGAAGTAACTTCACTTATTATTTTTATATTTTTTTACAATATTCTGTGCATGCCTTTCTAAATCAAATGACTATTACAAATAAAAGAAAAAAAACTTATCAACATAGAATTTTTTTAAACATTGAAAGTTCTATTCTGTAGAAACCCAATCAAAAAAAGAGTTAAACCTGTTAGACAACTATTACATGTGTGTTTGCTTGCTTAGTGAATTGAAATATGTTAATTATCTACGTTTTATTTTACATAAAAATATTCAATACCATCAAAGTAAAACTTCAGCAGAAAGACTTCATGTAAAACAACTTCTGTACAAGTACTGTAACAATTTAGTATTTATATTCTCATATATAAGTAAATATGCTTTTCTTTTCAAAATTTTTTATCAATAATTTTGTTGATTTATTTCTTTCTTTTAATAAGTACTTAAAATATACAAGACTTCCATCATAATTCAGAATAAAACATCCTGAGGATTCTTGTATAATTAATTCCAGTCCCCAAAAATCCATTCACTTTTACAACTCCCAACCAAATACAGGTTTTTCTATAGGAATTATTAATTCATAAATACAGAAAACATTTTTTACTTATAAATCAAAACAAAACCATTAAATTTTCATTTAATATGTGTTTAAAAAGCATAAATAATTGTGAATGAAAATGTGAAGTAACACTACAAACTATGAATCCATGGAAAAGTCTCAAAGCTGTGAAAAATGTTAAAATCTACCACCTCTATGACACCTGATTATAAACAACTATCAAACAAAGAAAGATGAAAGAAACTTTACCAAGAGTTAAACGAAGTCTCTAAACTAAAACAAATAAAAGAAAGAGTTAAAGTTGATACAAGACTGCCATGACATTTATCTATCTTTATAAAGTTTAAAGATAAAGTGGCTGACATGGCCAAAATAATTAAAACAAGATAGCAATAGAATATTGGACAAGACATAATGGTTGTATTGTGTGATAAAGAAATTTATCGCTATTTTGCATTATTTTACTTTGATCTTTTTGTGCGGTATTATTCCATCTCACTCTACTAGTTCATCTCACCTCGCTGTCAAGACGTCGTTAGGTAAACACTGTGACTTGAGATGTCACAACATTACAAAACAGCAATAAACATATTTACGTTTTTTTAAACTTGATGCTTTTTCTCGTCATTTTAACTCCAGGCTGTTGCCCTTCCATGAAATACAGACGAGAAAATGCATCTTGTTAAAAAAACGTAACTATATATCTATAAGTGTAGTTACAGAAGGTATAACAAATATAGCAGGACAGTTAACAGCATAGTCGACTCTTATCAGATCTTACAAAAAGTATTACTGAAAAATGTTTCGAATGTAGTATTCAAACCATTCACACATAAAATGGAAGTATAACTGTATTTAAATTATAGACCAAGGTATATAAATGTTGCTTAAATCAACCACTAAGTCTGATACTGTTGGTTAAGCCACATCATAATAATACAATAGTTGCTTATATAGAGGGCATTGTAATGATATCTTGACTGCACAAGGGAGAGTGGTATTGCCTGAAACATTGATAATTCCCAAGCCAAAGGAAGAATTAAGAAACCATGTGTTTAAGTGTATTATTCATTTCTATTTCATATAAGTAAAATTATGTTTGCTTTAATTGGATAAAACAAGGTCAGCTGGTATTAGTTAATTTGCAGTATTGTGACGTGAGGGCGTTATCACGTCGTGGTAATGCCCTCTCCAGTAACAAGCAACATAAAACTGTTTTTGTACATGTACAACCCAAATGAGGAAAAAATGTCATAAAGTTTAGAAAACTAACTGTGTATTGCCTAAAAATGCCAAACAATGATATATAATGAGGCCAAACATTCAAATCATACAGCAAGCAGCTACACATACATAATACAGTCTTAAACACATAGTTTCTTAATTCTTCAATAAAATAAATATAATAGTTGCTTATAAAGCTGGCATGGTCATGATACTTGACAGCACTCGGGAGAGTGGTATTGCCTTTAACACTGATAATGCCCTTGCCTTTGGCTCGGGCATTATCAATGTTTCAGGCAATACCACTCTCCCTTGTGCAGTCAAGATATCATGACACTGCCCTCTATATAAGCAACTATTGTATGTGTAGCTGCTTGCTGTATGATTTGAATGCAGGCCTCATAATATATCATTGTTTGACATTTTTAGGCAGTTTTCTAAACTTTATGACATTTTTTCCTCATTTAGGTTGTGTATGTACTTATATATATTTTATAAATTAAAAATAAACAGTTTTATGTTGCTTGTTACTGGAGAGGGCATAACCACGACGTGATAATGCCCTCATGTCAAATTACTGCAGATTAATTAATATTTTTATCCAATTTAAACAAATATAATTTTACTGATATGAAATAAAAGACAGATAGTCCATCTATAGAGATAGACTTCTGTACCTAAATTCCTGTACAATTATGGCCTGTTCATAGACCAGGTTATATAAGTGAGGACAGCCTCTGTAGAGGTGGACTACTGTACCTAAGGTCCTGTACAATTATGGCCTGTTCATAGACCAGGTTATATAAGTGAGGACAGCCTCTGTAGAGGTGGACTACTGTACCTGAGGTTCTGTACAATTATGGCCTGTTCATAGACCAGGTTATATAAGTGAGGACAGCCTCTGTAGAGGTGGACTATTGTACCTGAGGTTCTGTACAATTATGGCCTGTTCATAGACCAGGTTATATAAGTGAGGACAGCCTCTGTAGAGGTGGACTACTGTACCTGAGGTTCTGTACAATTATGGCCAGTTCATAGACCAGGTTATATAAGTGAGGACAGCCTCTGTAGAGGTGGACTTCTGTACCTAAGGTCCTGTACAATTATGGCCTGTTCATAGACCAGGTTATATAAGTGAGGACAGCCTCTGTAGAGGTGGACTACTGTACCTAAGGTCCTGTACAATTATGGCCTGTTCATAGACCAGGTTATATAAGTGAGGACAGCCTCTGTAGAGGTGGACTACTGTACCTAAGGTTCTGTACAATTATGGCCTGTTCATAGACCAGGTTATATAAGTGAGGACAGCCTCTGTAGAGGTGGACTACTGTACCTGAGGTTCTGTACAATTATGGCCTGTTCATAGACCAGGTTATATAAGTGAGGACAGCCTCTGTAGAGGTGGACTACTGTACCTGAGGTTCTGTACAATTATGGCCAGTTCATAGACCAGGTTATATGAGTGAGGACAACCTCGTTAGATGTGGACTACTGTACTTGAGGTCATGTACAATCCTGGCCTGTTCATTCATTAGACCAGGTAATAAGTGAGGACAACCTATATAGCGATGGAGTACTGTACCTGAGGTCCTGTACAATCCTGGCCTGTTCATTCATTAGACCAGGTTATATGAGTGAGGACAGCCTCTGTAGATGTGGACTACTGTACTTGAGGTCATGTACAATCCTGGCCTGTTCATTCATTAGACCAGGTTATAAGTGAGGACAACTTATAAAGCGATGGAGTACTGTACCTGAGGTCCTGTAAAATCCTGGCCTGTTCATTCATTAGACCAGGTTATATGAGTGAGGACAACCTCGGTAGATGTGGACTACTGTACTTGAGGTCATGTACAATCTTGGCCTGTTCATTCATTAGACCAGGTTATAAGTGAGGACAACCTATATAGCGATGGAGTACTGTACCTGAGGTCCTGTACAATCCTGGCCTGTTCATTCATTTCTTTTTCTATCAGTCTGAACCTCTGTTTAGGATCCATGGTGGTGTCATAAACAAAACTAGGCAATGATTCTAACATCAAACTAGGTCGCCTTGGAGACGGCTCAGTCTAAAATGTCAGTAAATAATGTACTTATATAGAACTGGGCGTGTACATGAGACAGATCATTAATAACATACACAAAATAAAACCAAACAGTAATTTTTTGTTCTTCATCTTGATGATTCTTGCCATCAGTTTGACCAATACACCTGCTTATGATGTAAGATATTAGGTATTCAGGACAAACTCTAACAGATTTACCATTCACCAATATTTTGTTTATGGACAAATACTGTGATTATTTCAATACTATGACATTGTTACACTACTAACTCTTATACACAAGACATCTTTTACTGAGTTGTTTTCATGTTATTGTAATGATAAAGCAAACCTCATGCATGTTTGGAGAAAATACATTTTGTCCTCCTTCTTCATCGTCTCCAATAATCTCATCAGGTTCTCCTGCCAGAGCTGTGAGAGTTCCACCAAGGGCAGATAACCTCTTTCCAATATTGGTATCCAGATGAACATCTATTCCTTTCATATCCCACTGAACATTTAAAATCCACTTTGCATTGCCATTGGGATCTGCAAGAAATAAAATAATACTTAAAATGGGTACACGCTTAAGGATCTCCTAGGTCCATGTTTGAATCTTAGCACACGCTAGATTTCAATACATTATTTGTAACAAGATCCTACATTTCTGACTTGTTCCATCTAAAAAGATTTTTTGTCAATTAAGCCAATGAAAAAACAAAAGTGCAAAAGTGCTACAAAATACGCTCATCAAAAATTTGCCATTTTGTTAATAAAGGGCCATAACTCTGAAGTGACTGAAGCAATTTGGCTGGTTATCAATCTTGGTCAAGATGTTATGCCCATAAACATTTCTCCCAAGTTTCATGAAGATCCGCCAACAACTGTTCAAGTTAGAGAGCGGACACAAGGGGAATAGGCCATTTTTGTATAAATAAAGTGGCTGAAGTGATTTGGCTGGTTATCAAACTTGGCCGAGATATCATGCCCAAAAACATTTTCCCCAAGTTTCGTGAAGATTGGACAACAATTGTTTGAGTTGGGTGTTCCCATAATATGACCCGTCTTTGATGGGGGTATATAAATTGCACTTGAAGGCCATGTGTTTTTTTTTAACCAATCATCATCTCATTTACATAATTTATATATTTAAATTAGAAGCAATGTTTACACATAATCCTTTGTACTTTTTTCCATAACTTTTGTCATGTTTTATTGTTTGTATTTGTCTTATGTTTTCATGTGATGTGTAGGTATTTGATTTCTGTTGGTGTGATACTTGCTGCAGAAGGAAGGATATTAGAGCAAAAGGGAGGGTTTGCAACCCCCTTAACTAGTTCAACACCACAATATCATTTTAACTGTGTCTGATATTGTATTGCATAGCTGTTAGCATACAGATGTTTTAATTGTATGTAAGTGTTGGGCATAAATACAGGGGGGCTATAGATCCCATTTACCAGTTCAACCCCTCCCTTAAAGTGTTTATGTGACAGTAGTTTATTCCTGGTATTTGTCCTTTTCTGTAATTTTTGGTGATTTGGTGTCTTTTAGTTATCAATTGAATTGTGAGGTTTGTGTTTGGATTATCTCCCCTGGTTTGGCATCTTTAGTGATTATGGTATCCTACCCATAATTGAAGTTACCGTTTAATTTTATTTTTCAACCAAGAAATAGAGCTTTATTAAATCAGTATATTGCCAGTAATTATATAAATTAAATATATTGTTTTACTTTATGTTATTGGTTTTGAGAAAAAAAAGTTCGTTACTCAAGTAGTATTTACGATGTTTGCAGAACATTACCAAGGTCTGCTCCATTGAAAAACAATGGACATCCGTGACATCAAATATGATCATGTGGTTAATTGTGGTCTGGATACCTTAACTGAATTGTGAGGTTTGTGTTTGGATTATCTTCCCTTGGTGGTTTGCTGTCTTTAGTGATTATACCTGAGGCCTGTTTGTTGATTGTCCTAGAGCACACTTCATAAGTCCCCTCTGGCACAACACAAGCATTCATCACAGGATCTTCCTTGGAGTCAGGTTTCCAATCATCCCAGGATGTCTCAAAATCATTGGCAAATCTCAGACAGAAACCTTAAATAAAAAAATGTACATCATCCAATAAATACTGGTACATATATAATTAAGACTATAACAAGTGTGGACACAGAAAAATGTCTCGCCTGCATTCTGCATCAGTAATGAAAAAAAATTGAGCATCATGTAAATACCATTCAATTGTTATCATTTAAAATATAAATGCATGGTTACAGGAAACTGACCTAATCTAAAAACTTTAACAGAACCACTGGACCGTGAAATTGAGGTCAAGGTCAGGTGACAACTACCAGACAGTCATGTACAATTCATCACCAACCTATATACCAAATATTGTCACCCCACCATGTATGGTTACAGAGAAATTGCCTTAATAAAAAACTTTAACATAGTCGCTGGATCGTGAAATTGAGGACAAGGTCATGCAGGTAAAACCTACCAGACAGTCATGTACTATTCATCAGCAACCTATATACCAAATATTGCCATCCTACCATGCATGGTTACAGAGGAACTGCCTTCATACAAAAACTTTAACGTAGTTGATAGATGGTGAAATTGAGGTCAAAAACAGGTGAAACCTACCAGTCATGTACTATTCATCAGGAACCTATATACCAAATATTGTCATACTACCATGCATATTTACAAAGAAACTGCCTCAATACAAAAACTTTAACATAGTTGCTGGACCGTGCAATTGAGGTCAAGGTCAGGTGACAGGTGACCTAGGGCTTAGGCTTACAAAGATATGAATTTAAATTCAAAGCAGCCATATTATTTTTACTTTATACTGTAACAGGTTACTCAAGACTGGTTAACAGAATTCTATTGACCAGGAACCAGTTTCACAAAAAGTCGCCAGACAAGTTTATGCTGTACTACATTTGCAACTGTTCCTTATTCATAGGACTTTCTCGAAAAAGCATCCTTTACACATTACTACATTTATAATCATTACTGTCTTTGTTATACATGAACCATTACAAATTTATTATTAACATTTCAAAGATCTCATAGAAGATCAATTAAACAAGGTCAATTTACCTGTGATGTTAACTGTCTATAGCTCTATCTGAAGGAGAGATATGTCGACCATCTTTACTTGTTAATGTGTATAAAAGAGTGAACAATTATTGCTGAAATATCTCTGAGTCAATTGGATAAAACCCAGTGTAACATAGACCCACATTGTTGTTTCAGCACTGGTAGCAAACTTTATATTTGCAGTGATCACCAAATTAATGGTCATAAATTACATACAGTTGAAATTAGCCCAATAATTAAGAAACTGAAAAATGATTTATTCCCCCAAATCATGAAAGTGGTATCAATGAACCAGACAATTAAAGTTTATTTTTGCATACAAAAACAATGTCTACCCCCGTTCCATAGATTTGACCCAAAGGATAAAATTTTCTTATAATATGCACAACTAAATATGGTGCACTTGCTACACACCAAGTTTCGTAAAATTTGATGTAGTAGTTTCAGAGGAGTTGAGCTGAAACCATGATTTATAGGAATTGTTGGAAAATTCTAAGTTCAAAGGGCCATAACTCCCACAAAATTTTGAGGATAAAAATTTCCTGGTAATATGCACAACCACATATGTATACTTACTATGTACCAAGTTTCATAAAATTTGGTTCAGTAGTTTCAGAGGAGTTGAGCAGAAACCATGGTTTATCAGGAATTTTTGGAAAATTTTAAGTTTAAATGGCCATTACTCACACAAAATTTTGAGGATCAGAGTTTGCAGGTAATATGCACAACTACATATGGTGTACTTGTTACATACCAAGTTTTGTAAAATTTGATTGAGTAGTTTGAGTGGAATAACTTTGTGACAGACAGACAGACAGACAGACAGACGTACGGGACAAAAACAATATGTCTCCTCCCCAAGTGGGGGAGACATAATTCCTCAACTTGTTTAATACCAACCTTGGAACTTTCCCTTGCTAACTAGAGATCCAGATGAACAAGCAGATATCTGTGTGCTCTTCAAGGTCATCACAAGTGCTGCTCCTGGTTCATTGTCTATAAATCTGCTGGTGTGAGTACTCTGCTGTTAATGAGGAAATATTTATATTTATAGGTAATTAGTATGTTGTCCCTTTAATGTGAACCCACTTGTAAAAACATTCTATATTCATCACCGAACATCATCAGGTAAGAAGGTAAATTACTGATCAAGTTAGTAACAATGTACTGGAATTTATTTGTTCAGAAGGTAAACTACTGATAAAAAGAATATTGGACGTTTTGCTTTTGATACAGACTTAATCACGACACGTAATATGTTGAGCCATGATAAAGTCTGTATCCAATATTTCATATATATATCTGCTGATGTTGTTGCTATGCTGTAACAAATAACTGGAAAATAAGCAAGTCCAAGGAACAATATAAAGAAAGAAATTTTACAATTAGATGCAATAATTTTAAAAACAAGTTTACACTAAGGACTAACCATCAACATAGATGTTTGGGAGCATGTTAATAATAGTATTTGTGATAGGAATTTCTTTTACTGAGGTTAGAGAAAATTAAAGAGCCTTTATGAGCATGCTCGTATACCCCAAGTGCTCACATACCTATAAAGTTAAATAAAATTGTGATCATTAGTTGTGTGTAGAAGCACTTACACGTTGATTAATATATTTTGAGATATTTCATATCACATAAGTCTTACAAAAAATATCATAACTTCCCGTCGATTTTTGTATGGTCTTCTTTATTCCTATAAAGTTTGAAGAATTCTTATCAGTAGGTTCAGAGAAGCACTTATGAGTTGATTCATACATATATTTTGAGAAATTTTTAAGTTCAAAAGGGGAATAACTCCCTAACTTCATATGGTGTACTTCATTCCTACCAAGTTTCAAACTAGAGGCTCCCAGGAGTCTGTATCGCTCACCTGAACCTGAAACCAAACAACCCTTTTTTTTGCTATAAGGAATTGCCCAACACTTCTGCAAAAATCATTAATTTTGACCTTTTAAGGGAAATAATTCCTATAAGGAGGATCTTTTGATGGTTAGAGGGAGAAGGGAGGTTCACTTCAAATTTGCTGTACCTGTTATACTTTTTTAACTATCAGTCGAAAACTCTCTCGACCCCCCCCCCCCCTTTTTTTCTTTTTTTCTATTTTAATCCAACGTAGCTATGTAGGTAGTCAGGTGTCATGATTTGCACAATTTTGGTAAAGGACATCCTAAAGATGATGTGTGCAATTTTTCAAAGCAGTCCTTTCATTGGTTTAAGAGAAGATTTTTTAAAATCAAGTAAAATTGATTAAAAAAATGTTCAAGGAGAATAATTCCTAAACGGTTCATCAGACAATCTTGACCCTAAAGTCATTTTTGTAGCCCTCATAGAGCAGAACAATTAAGCAACTTTTTCTCTAGTTCTAATAATTTTCAAGATTTTGAGGCAAAAATGTCAAAAATAATCAATTTCGACAATTAAAGGGCAATAACTCCTATAAGGAGTCATCATACAATTTCAACCCAATGGAGTGTTTCTTAGAGCTTTTGATGCAGATGAAAGCATGTCTCTTCGGTTTTCCTGTATCTGTTACACTTTTTTAAATATAAGCCAAAAACTGTATTTTACCACCCCCCCCAATCCTATTTTTAGCCATGGTGGCCATGTTGGTTAATCTGCAGCCATGGTTGGTGCAAACTTGGTTGAGGACATTTGACAGATGATGTGTACAAAGTTTCAAAGCAGTACTTTCAGTTGTTTCAGAGGAGAAGATTTTAAAAAATCAATTAAAACCGATTAAAAAAAACAGTTCAAGGGGAATAACTCTTAAACGGTTAATCAAACAATCTTGACCTTTTAGTCATTTTTGTAGCCCTAAAAGAGCAGAACAATTAAGCAATGCTAACTTTTTCTCTAGTTCTAATAATTTTCAAGATTTTGAGGCAAAAATGGCAAAAATCATCAATTTTGACAATTAAAGGGCAATAACTCCTATAAGGAGTCATCATACAACTTCAACACAATGGAGTGTTTCTTAGAGCTTTTGATGCAGATGAAGGCATGTCGCTTCAGTTTTCCTGTATCTGTTACACTTTTTTAAATATAAGCCAAAAACTTTATTTTACCACCCCCCCCCCCCCGCCCCCCATCCTATTTTTAGCCATGGTGGCCATGTTGGTTAATCTGCAGCCATGGTTGGTGCAAACTTGGTTGAGGACATTTGACAGATTATGTGTACAAAGTTTCAAAGCAGTACTTTCAGTTGTTTCAGAGGAGAAGATTTTAAAAAATCAATTAAAACCGATTAAAAAAAACAGTTCAAGGGGAATAACTCTTAAACGGTTAATCAGACAATCTTGACCTTAAGTCATTTTTGTAGCCCTCATAGAGCAAAACAATTAAGCAATGCTAACTTTTTCTCTAGTTCTAATAATTTTCAAGATTTTGAAGCAAAAATGGCAAAAATCATCAATTTTGACAATTAAAGGGCAATAACTCCTACAAGGAGTCATCATACAACTTTGACCCAATGGAGTGTTTTGTAGAGCTTTAGATGCTGAAGAAGGAAGGTCTCTTCGGTTTCCCTGTATCTGTTATACTTTTTGAACTATAAGCAAAAAACTGTATTTTGACCCCTCTGTTCTATTTTTAGCCATGGCGGCCATGTTGGTTGGTCTGAGGCCATGATTTGGGCAAACTTGGTAGAGGGCATTTTACTGATGATGCATGCAAAGTTTCAAAGCAATCCCTTCAGTGGTTTTGGAGGAGAAGATTTTTGAAGAAAAGTTAACGACGACGACGACGACGGACGACGGACGCCAAGTGATGGCAATAGCTCACATGACCCTTCGGGTCAGGTGAGCTAAAAATTCTTTTCAGTAGTTACAGATGATTTACACTTACAAAAATAGGACTGATGAACAGACTGAAGGACAGGTAAAAAAAATCTATATTTACTGAACAAATCATTCTATGCGTGGTTGAGGCTAAGAGGCTTCAAATTAAGTTATGTATTATTTCATACCTGATTTGGAACTGTCTCTACAGGAACACATATACCCATGTCATCAACAGTGACCTGGAGGTACAGTGTACTGAATGTAGATGGCCCTGTGTTACTGAATTGTGGGATTCTACCTATCACCTGTCTGGTCGCTGTTTGTACCTTAATCATAAAATTGATACATTATGACTTCAATCCAATAAACTCTTCTTGATGGTAAAGTTGTTTTTTGTGCACATTTTTCAAACAGTAAACTGCCATTCAGTATTAAATTGCCGTGTCTGTTGCAAAGCAGTTAATAGCAAAAAAATTGGAAAGTAAAGCTTTTGCCAAAAATATAACAATACTGCTTTTCTGCAAAACTTAATTACAGTAAAAAGGTGAAAGATAGACAAAATAATCATCATTTATCAGAACAATGATAATTTGACAACTATTAGACTGTTGGACCAGCATGTTTTCATCATTATGTTTTATGTAAGTTTATTGTTAACTTAAGAAGAAAATGTTGATGTGTTTGTGTAAGGTTACTCATTTTCTCAATGTAAACAACAGATCACATGTAATGTACAAGTGTACAAAATAAAACAACTTGTTGCATGTTGGGACAAAATCAGTTTGATGGCTGTTATAACAAACAAAATCAGTACATTGACAAAATAGGTCTGATTGCTGAAATAGCGAACAACACAGGTGAAAGCTTATGGTTACATACGTGTGTGTAAAATAAGTCATGTGATCAATATGAACAAACCTATTTCAGATTGCATGCTCGTATTTAAGCTGCTAATAATATTCATATTAAATAAACAATCAACTGCTTATAGTAAGTGTTGACGTATTCTGTAGAGGGTTTTTAGCGTGAAAAATGAAAACTGCTTACCGCGTATGGTTCAGCTTATGCTCCTTTTGTAGATCAAGAAGGGTACTTTTTGAAATCAATAATTATTTCCTCGAGATATTCGGCGTTTTGAAATATGACAGTTTTTAAATTTTGAAACGGGCGATTTTCCATACTAAAATTTGACCTCAATTAGAACGGAAGTGTACTGTTGGAACAATCGATTGTTGTCTACTCGAAGTCCTTCGGGTGAAGTCGTCTGCAGTTAAGGCGGGAAAAGTCTCGCGGTTTGTCCGAATACCATTGAACGTCACGAAAGCAGACGAACATTTGTAAACATCGTAAGGTCCCTTTAGAAACAAAAATGGCTGACTTATTATGTAAAATTCCCGTAGCAAAAGTCAAGGACGATTTGTAACAACTTAACAATTAGGCATATTATAAAACATGGACAGGTTATCGTATCTACATTTTTTCAACTGCATTTTCGTAATAAAAAGGTAAAATATAGAATAATTAAAAAATGCAAGCAAAAAAAATTTTCCAAGGGGGTTTGGCATTTAGTATAGGTAAAAAATAAATTTAATTATTTGCATGAATGCTGATTCTCTGTGACAAAGAAGCTTTGCAGTTAACTAGTTTCCACAGTCACAAAGAATACAGATCCCCTGTATTACAAATAAACCTGTGTTATAATATCTATGCAGTGAATATCATTTTTACCTGTACTCAAAGACCACCTGTATGACTTTTTTTTATCTCCCTCATAATACGGTTTAGCCTATACCTGTAACACATTTTGTGGAATATTTGTCTTTCACAATGTTTTAATCAGTTACTACATGAAGCTGACTACAAACTGACCTCAGTGTTCAGTGCCATTCTTTGTTCTGTCCAGTATTCATAAGCGTTCTTGTAGTTCAGCCAGACCAACACAGCTAGAAACAGATTTATAATTTTATTAGTCATGGTATTTAACTCTATTAATATATATTATAATATAATATAATAATATTATATATTCTATATAACTCTATTTTTTCAAGTTGATCTGTTGTTCATAATACATCTCCAGGCATCAGCATAACCTAAAAAAATAGAGATAAGTGACTTCTCCATTGTAAACCAAACCGAAGCAGAGAGGCCCTGATAGGATCAGACACTAGGAAGAAGTGAGGCAGACCATAAACATAATTTTACAGTTATTGCATAATTATTCCTTTTATTTACATCAAATTGTTAATAATTTTGGTTTTTCAGGATAATATCTCTTGTATTTTTAGACAATAACACACTAGAATTCATTTTTTTCTTTTTTATTCATTATTCATGGTAAGCAATAACATCAAACAGCACATACCTTCACAATAAATCATTGAAAAAACACCTGACATAACAACAGTTTCCTATCTACTAGTAGCAATACAAAGTATTAATTAACAAATAAAAATAGATCAACTAAAAATATTTATATAATCACCATACATGGTACTAAATGTGATTTGAACATGCCATGTTTATGTGGGCAAAATGTCCAAAGAATATAAATAAAATACAGTCAAACCTGTCTTAAGGGAAATTGTAAAAAAGGTCACATAAGACAGGGGGTCTTTATACACAGGTCATGATGTTTGCACACCAGTCAACACAGTCATGGTGTCAGTTTGTAAAAGAGTGAGTTGTAGAACCTACTTGTTTGTTTTATTACGAAAAAATCGAAGAATGTGTCCATGGGAAATGAAGTCCCAAACAGGAAGTAGTTGACCGACAGGTCTGAAAGTTGCTTAGGACGTACAACTTGTAATACTGAACCACCCTGCCAAATTTCAAATTGTTCTCATGTACGGTTTCTGAGAAAAGCTTGACGGAAATTCATACATACAGATGGACGTATTTACGTACAAATGAAGTCCCAAACAGGACGTAGTTGTCCGACAGGTTTGAAATTCGCTTAGGACGTACAACTTGTGATACTGAACCACCCTGCAAATTTCAAATTGTTCTCAGGTACAGTTTCTGAGAAAAGCTTGACGAAAATTCGTTTGGACGTACGGACAGACAGACGGACATGAGTAAAACTTAATGCCCCCGACATGTCGTCGCGGGGCATAAAAAGTAAAATATGACATTTATTTTATGGTATAACGAAAGTACAAAATATACAACAATTATGAGCGTTTTGATTTCCGATTATATATATACAGGTCAACTTTATTCCTCATTCAGTTGTTGTATTTTTCTTTGTACTGGTTTTACTGGTTTTCTTGTGTTTTAAAAATCATCGCTTCTAGGTTGATAAAAATATTTTGATCGCTTCAAACTTTAGTTTAATGTTTTGAAGAAGCTTTATAATTAACAATGGTCTACGAATCTTCTTTTTGCCAGACAGGGTTTATTTTATGTTTAATGACTTTAACAGTCTCGATAGTCGTTTTAGACAGTTTTTTTCTTTCAAAATGAACGAAAAACATGTCGTTACTCGCGTCAGACAGGGAGTCATTAAATAAAGGTAAAATGAATGGGAAAATGCTGAGGAGAAATAAATATGGTTCCATAACACAGGAAGTTGTTATATGGAGGGGGTCAATAAGACTTGTTTGACCGTATCATTATATTTAACCCAGAAATAATTCTTTTTTAGCACACTTCCATTTGCACAAAGTTGTGCTGAAACCAGACTGCTTCATGTGACACCCATCTACAGAAGTTATAATGGATCATCAATGACTAGTTATCTATATTGCAGCTTATATATTTATCAAAACTATGATTAAAATAAAATATATTTTGAAAGAAATTTAAGTTTCAAACCAATTTAAAGGTGTTTATGATCAGTTATGATTTTTCATTTGCTTTTTTCTCATTGGTCACTTTCTTTAGACGTATCCCGACAATAAACAAATGGCACATAATCCATTAGAAAGACGAAAAAACATTTCATAACAAGTTTAAATATGCAAATCTTTGCAAGTTTATTGGTATTACAAATTTAACCACATGGTGAAAGTCAGGGAAAATCATTTCAACCCAATATACTTTTGTTAACCATCTGGGCGACTTGATGGACAGTGTCTAAAGTTTAATCAGTAATTACCTTTATCGAATGCCACAGGTTGTATAAGAATTATTGTTCTGGTAAAGTTTAATCAGTAATTACCTTTATCGAATGCCACATGTTGTATAAGTATTATTGTTGTGGTAAGTTTAATCAATAATTACCTTTATCGAATGCCACATGTTGTATAAGTATTATTGTTGTGGTGTTTAATCAATAATTTCCTTTATTGAATGCCACAGGTTGAATAAGTATTATTCTTCTGGTAAGTTCAATCAATAATTACCTTTATCGAATGCCACATGTTGTATAAGTATTATTGTTGTGGTAAGTTTAATCAGTAATTACCTTTATCGAATGCCACAGGTCGAATAAGTATTATTGTTCTGGTAAGTTCAATCAATAATTACCTTTATCGAATGCCACATGTTGTATAAGTATTATTGTTGTGGTAAGTTTAATCAGTAATTACCTTTATCGAATGCCACAGGTCGAATAAGTATTATTGTTCTGGTAAAGTTTAATCAGTAATTACCTTTATCAAATGCCACAGGTTGTATAAGTATTATTGCTCTGGTAAGTTTAATCAATAATTACCTTTATCGAATGCTACAGGTTGTATAAGTATTATTGTTCTGGTAAGTTTAATCAATAATTACCTTTATCGAATGCTACAGGTTGTATAAGTATTATAGGTCTGGAAAGTTTAATCAATAATTACCTTTATCAAATGCTACAGGTTGCATAAGTATTATTGTTCTGGTAAGTTTAATCAGTAATTACCTTTATCGAATGCCACATGTTGTATAAGTATTATTGTTGTGGTAAGTTTAATCAATAATTTCCTTTATCGAATGTCACATGTTGAATAAGCTAGTATTATTGTTCTGGTAAAGTTTAATCAGTAATTACCTTTATCGAATGCCACAGGTTGAATAAGTATTATTGTTCTGGTAAAGTTTAATCAGTAATTACCTTTATCAAATGCCACAGGTTGTATAAGTATTATTGCTCTGGTAAGTTTAATCAATAATTACCTTTATCGAATGCTACAGGTTGTATAAGTATTATTGTTCTGGTAAGTTTAATCAATAATTACCTTTATCGAATGCTACAGGTTGTATAAGTATTATAGGTCTGGAAAGTTTAATCAATAATTACCTTTATCGAATGCTACAGGTTGCATAAGTATTATTGTTCTGGTAAGTTTAATCAATAATTACCTTTATTGAAAGCCACATGTTGTATAAGTATTATAGGTCTTGTCAGTTTGATCAGTAATTACCTTTATCGAATGCCACAGGTTGTATAAGTATTATAGGTCTGGTCAGTTTGATCAGTAATTACCTTTATCGAATGCCACAGGTTGTTTAAGTATTATAGGTCTTGTCAGTTCGATCAGTAATTACCTTTATTGAATGCCAAAGGTTGTATAACTATTATAGGTCTTGTCAGTTTGATCAGTAATTACCTTTATCGAATGCCACAGGTTGTATAAGTATTATAGGTCTTGTCAGTTTGATCAGTAAAGCTTCTTGGTCTGTGGACACACCAGGTATCATTTCATCCTGTCAATACAGGTAAACAGTTTTTATCCACTATATATATACTTTATATTATATGAACCCTACCCAGTGAAACCATTCTGCTCTGCACAAAATCTTCAAATAAAATCCTAGATTACTAAATTTAGAAATTGTTAGGAAGTTAGATAGTTTTACAGAATGTCATGACACAAAAAACTCATCTGAAAATTGGATAAAGCAAATTAGGAGTGCCATCCTGGGATGCGTTAAATGTTTTAAAGGAACAGCCACAAATGAATCACAAAACATATTTATGGAATTCTATCTTTCAGTAAACACTTTATATCTTGCATATTCTAGAATCATTAATTCCCAGAACTACTTGCTGTAACTGCGATATTGACATAAATAACGATTAAAAAATAGTCTGCAGAGAATTGATACCTGAAGTGCATTCCTGATTGAGATCTTTGTTTTGAAGAATGCCATGGTCTGGAACTCTGGCTCAGCTTCCTCAAATAAGGCGTTCTACAAAATATAACATTTATCAAAATAACCTCAAAATGATTTGCATCATCTTTTGTAAGTGTATTTGACATTTATTTTTTCTTTTTAAATTTGGTGACCATCTGATACATAGAATAAAGCTAATTACAGGAAACATAACAGTTCTCAAAATCAAGTGTATTTGAACAATCTATTTCTACTTTGAAAACAAATTTTTGTCAAAATGTTTTCATTGTTAGTAAAAAAGGTAAATGTCTGACAACTACCTGCAGACAGAATAAAAGACTGACAAAGAAACCAAATATTATAATCTTCTGTCTTGTCTAGGGCAGGGAATGAAATAAAAGATTGTGTTCATTGGGCACAAATGTAGATGACCCACCATGAGTAAATTACACAAAAGCGAAATAAGGCAAATTCTAGCTTGATGTATGTTTAGTGGTGTCTCAAAATATTTGCAACGGTTTTATCAAAGCATTCTTTAGTTATCATGCAGAAAACAAAAATTGTCTTCATAATAAGATGACATAGGCCCAAAACGAAAAACAAAATTGCCCAAATTCAAACATGCTCAGTGTTACATGCTACCATGAAACAAATAGAAGCTTTCTCATGTTATGTGGAAATCAATATAGTACATAAAAAAATTACGATGTACATAGAAATATGTTAGAGTCTAAATTATTATCTGCAGATCTGTTGAGCAGCAAATCTAAAAGCTTTCAAATGGTTATCAACATAATTACCTTTAGAAGCTGTCCTAAAGCTTTCAAATATTTATCAACATAATTACCTTTAGAAGCTGTCCTAAAGCTTTCAAATATTTATCCACATAATTACCTTAAGAAGCTGTCGTAAAGCTTTCAAATATTTATCAACATAATTACCTTTAGAAGCTGTCCTAAAGCTTTCAAATATTTATCCACATAATTACCTTTAGAAGCTGTCCTAAAGCTTTCAAATATTTATCCACATAATTACCTTTAGAAGCTGTCCTAAAGCTTTCAAATATTTATCCACATAATTACCTTTAGAAGCTGTCCTAAAGCTACATTCAAATCAACTTGGGCCTTGACAAACATTTTCTGGTCACTGTGACCCTTAATGCTGGGACTGTCTTCTCTCTTGGCCATTTGTACCCTGTTAGATATCTCCAAATCTACAGATCCGGTCTCCAGCCTGACAGCACTGGAGGTGGGTGTGGTCGCTGTAATCTGTATACCCTATTGATTCAAACAGAATTTATTTAAATCTTATAATATACTTTCTTTCGTGGTAAAATTGACTAGCTGCTTGCCTTGGGTCAGACCTTCTTTAAAAGTACATGTAAAATTGACCAGTTTCTTGCCTTGGGTAAGACTTTCTTTCATGGTAAAATTTACCAGTTGCTTGCCTTGGGTAAGACTTTTGTTCATGGTAAAATTGACCAGTTTCTTGCCTTGGGTAAGACTTTCTTTCACGGTAAAATTTACCAGTTGCTTGCCTTGGGTAAGACTTTTGTTCATGGTTAAACTGACCAGTTGCTTGCCTTGGGTAAGACTTTTGTTCATGGTAAAACTGACCAGTTGTTTGCCTTGGGTTAGACTTTCTTTCATGGTAAAATTTACCAGTTGCTTGCCTTGGGTAAGAATTTCTTTCATGGTAAAATTTACCAGTTGCTTGCCTTGGGTTAGACTTTCCTTCATGGTAAAATTTACCAGTTGCTTGCATTGGGTAAGATTTTCTTTGGAGGTAAAATTGACCAGTTGCTTGCCTTGGGTTAGACTTTACTTCATAGTACCCTAGGTATTAATAAATCCGAGTTCTATGGCATGGCTAAGAAATTTCTAAAATTGATAGCAAGTGTGGAAATATCTTGACTGCATTCCACATCAGAAGTGAAAAAAATTACTTCATCAGCAACATGTAAATAGCATTATATTGTCATTAAAATTTACAATGCATGGTTACAGAGAAGATCAAAAAACTTTAAAGTAATCACAGAACCGTGAAATTGAGGTTATGGTCAGGTGACACCTACAAGAAAGTCATGTACATCAACAACCTATATACCAAATATTGTCATCCTACCATGCATAGTTACTGATGAGCTGACCTAATCCAAAAACTTTAACATACTGTGAAATACTTTTTATTCATGGGGTATCAATTTTCGTGGTTTTCGTGGAGGCCTCGGACCACGAAATTAAAAATCCAATGAAGAATAAAACTTCATTAACAGATGGGAACTTGGGAACAACGATCTGAAAATGTCAGAGATCGGACATTTATTTGTAAATGTAATATATGAGTTTGTGGTTCGATCCATTACTAATGTTCTGCTCAAAATCCATCTTAATGATTATGTTACAGGATGTTCGAATCGTGTTTTTATTAAGTAGGTATTATTTAATTGTAAAGCGGACGAAGAAACATCGACTTCCGGTCAAGGTGTGGATATATGAGGTGTTCATTTTCGATGTTAAAAAATAACAAATTATTATCGGAATAATGAGTTTGGTTGCTCCTTTGAACATAAATTAAAATAACAAATAAAACATTTAAAAGAAAAGCTATACTTTATCTTTATTAGTGCAAATCAATGACACGCTATATCAAATGGATGTTGTGATAATATACCGATAGTGGCACAAATGACATTAAATTACACCTTTGTAACAGTTATTTATTGCTACTCAACACATGAAGTGACAAATGCCCTTCGGCTGGGAATGCTTCTATAGATAACAATTAGACAATTAAATAGACTCAAAGTAGTTTTTTGCATTTTCCAAAACCGTCAGTCCACGAATTTAAGAACCCACGAACATGTAAAATTTCACCAAACCACGAAAATTGATACCCACGAATATAAGTACTTTCACAGTAGTCACTGGACCGTGAAATTTAGGTCAAGGTCAAGAGACAGGTGACTGACTGACAAGAACTCATCATAAGCTACTACTGGACCAAATTTGATGAAATTATGTCTAAAGTTTACACAGATATAAAGCAAAATGTCAAGTGTTAACACTGAAACTAGAAACCCACGAATGTCTTGCCTCTAGTGACTTTGGTTGTAGGCGAGACAACAACCAGTTTACTATTATTAAAATTCTACTAAGTAATCTTCAAAAAAATATCACAGAACTTGCAATTTTCAAGCAACACCATCTGACTGCAGATTTCTACTTCGCCACTTATTGTAATTTTTAAGGAAGACCAACTGACCATATGTTTATTAAGCCTCTATCTGTAATTTTCCAGAAACACCAACTAACTGCAGATTTTTATTTATACCTTTTGCAATTTTACAGAAAGACCACAAACTTCAGTTTTTATTTAAGTACACTTTACTAAATCTAACCTTGAACCTAAACAGCAGTGAATACAACAAAGGCTGTGATGTAGGACCAGGTTCGTCCACCCCCCACAAAGGGACAGGCTGGTCTGTTCCAGATACTTTCTGCACCAATTCATTCACTTCCTGAAATTAAAACTTCGCAGGTTAAAAAATGAAGTACTGCACATGTATGAAGACAGCCTGCAACATAGCAAGAACAAAATACTATTTTGCTGACAAGTGAATATCCCAGGATCATCTTATATGTGTCTTAATTCAGTTTTTACCATTTGAAGAAAATTCAAACATGTTTTAAACAACCAAGAAATCACATATCTTCTTAAGATATACAATACAATTCCTTTAACCTATATTTAAGAAATAGATTATTGCGAGCTGGCTCTATGCAAATTAGAACATGTTCAGGCCTTGTATTTGTCAATATTTTATACCGAGCGATAGCAAGGTATAAAATGAAGACAAATATAAGGTCCGACCATGTTCTAATTCGCATAGAGCCCAATAAGCAATAATATATTTCAATTATAATATGTCTTACAAATGTTCTAAAATTTTGAAGTGGCTCTAAGAGGACATGTACTATTGTTTTTTGGAACTAATTAGATATATCCCAAAACAGTATGATAAAATTGACATAAACATATATGCTTATATTTCATTGAATATACATACCTTTTAAGGAAAAAAAAGTGAGAAATCTTAACTAAATTGCATTGTTTCAGTTTGAAATTTTCAGTTAAGCGTATATGAAATCGGAATTTTAATTGTAAGGTCATAGCAGGCTTTATGCTTATTACAATCCTAATGTGTTCTGCAAAGCATATGAAGGACGCCATATTAGAATTTCATTTTCATCCACACCACCCAAATATTATTCTATTATGTAAATGTCATAATATTTCGTGCAGGCCATTACCAGCCTATGTGAACCTACTCCTTTCAGATGTACAAGAATTGGACATCTTGCTACATATTTAATTAAGACACAAAAATTAAGTTCTAATTTGACTAATAGTCAACCTTTCAATAAGAAGTCATTACATTAACTAACAAGAAATCATCATAAGCTAGCGCAGGACCTAATTTTATGGACCTATGACCACTAGGCCAAATATTATTGACCTATGACACTGAACCAAGTTTTATGGACCTATGACCACTAGGCCAAATATTAAGGACCTATGACACTGGACCAAGTTTTATGGACCAATGACCACTAGGCCAAATTTTATATGCCTATGCCTTAAGCTTATAAAGATATAAAGCAAAATGCCAAGTGTTTAAGCTGCTGAAAACCCATATTGGTCACAGGTAAGACAATGAGCCATGAACTGTTACCTTCATGAAGACTTTCTGTACAAAGACGAGATGATTCAGTAAATCTGTAGACAGACTGTGTTCTAACATCCCAACTTCGGCCACACCATTCAAATAGCTGCCTTCCTTCCATACCAGTCCGTCTGTCATTGTCTCTGTGACGGTGGAGTTAGAGGTATAAGTACGGTAGTCAGCATACATATGTATAGGTGGGAGGTCTATACTGGCTGACGAAGGAATTAATGTTTCTGTCGTGGTTACCTGTAGAAATTCACAAAAAGTTCATATGTAAAGCGAGTGAAGCTACGTGAATATAACAATTTAAGATCACCAAAATTATACCATTTCAACTAAACATATCATGTTTTCATATACCCTTAATACAATGAAAATGAAATGTGACCATAGGTTACTAGTAGTCATGCAATGATGCAGAATTTAGTGTGAACATTTATTTTTTTTACAGTGCAAGCAAAAGATTTTTTTCGCAAAGAGAACTACGCAACTGTAAATGCAGGAGACAGACATCTGTAACAACTCACAGGGGAGTAAACTTGTAGATATTTATAATCGATTGTCCTTAATAATAAATTTACTATAGCTACAACATCTAAAAGGAAGGGAATTACTATCATTTAAGGGGTCGTCCATAATTGTCAACCATTTTCATAAGTGTGCAAACCGCACACTTGAGGGAGGGGGTTAAAAATTTCAACATTTTTGCGTACACTTCTTTTTATCTTCAGAAATTTTTCATTTTCATGAGTTGGTTTTTATATAAGTTTAATGGTTGATGTACACTTTTTGATGGGGGGTGGGGGGTCTCAAAAAGTATGCTTTTTGCACACTTGTGAAAATGGTTGACAATTATGGACGACCCCTAAATTAGCATTTTTTTTTTAAATTACATGTTAAATTTTTTTATATACTTTTGTTGTACATTTTTAAATTTTACTGGTTGATAGAAGCAAGGATAAGAAAGCCATTCAGCAGCATATTAACAAGTCAAAGGTTCAAGAAACTTAACACTAATAACATATAAAATTACTGCTGTAACAGTAACAGACAATTCAAGAAACAAAAAATAAAGAAATGATAGGCTAGAATTATGCCACAGTGTATATATAATTATTTGTCTGTTTTAACTATATACTGGCATGAATCTGAAATTCATCTTAATCTAATATTACTACTAATATACTGTTGCTTTTCTGTAAGATATATGTACATGTATATAATGTAATAACCGTTACTAAAAGTCAGTATTTATGTACATCAACGAAACAAAACATAAAAAATTGTACAATGTTTTACTATTATTAGATTCTTTTTGCAATGTGTCATAGAACACTGGGGGAAAGCAGTTGTTAGTAACTTAAGTTACATACACTTCAATATGGTGGAGGTGACCTCAGTAAGAATTTTTATATAATTGTAACTGTAAATGTACTACATAATTTCTAAACGTTTCCCTCGTCGTACCTAAAAACAACGATGTAAAAAGACTTTTAAAATATTGTCATGATGTACATAACTTATAAGTTACGATAAACACTTTTTTAAGATAAAGATCCTTTTACATAGTTGTTTTGTTGTATAATGAGATAAACATTCAGAAATTATGTAGTACAATACAATATACAGCTGAAGATTTATTTCTGCACCAAGGCCTTACACTTCTAAATACAATTAGTTAACAATTCCTACCTAAGTCACCTCCCCCATATTGAGCAGTACAGCCGCTTACCCCAAGTAACAGAAGAAATTGAGGCCTAAAATATACGTGACTCCAGGAAAAAGCACTGATTTTGATAACAAGATAAACAAAGAACCAGAAATGCTATGCAGAAGTGTAATCATTATAAAACTGGAAACAAAGAACAGAGAATGAAAGAAAGCAAAAACTAGAGTAAAAACACCTGTGAGCAATGCTCACCATTGATACCCCCCGCTTCACAATTACTTTGAAATTTCAGGTGTTCTTAATTATGAAATTGAAACTTTATCTAGTTAAACGTGAATGCGAAATTGCAGATAATACATGTAACCCTCCCCAATCCCCCAAAGAATGGCATCCCCTATGTCAATGACAAAGTCCATGTTTTTCTATGGCAAACCTCCAATAATATTCTGATCAAAATGTTTAATATCCAATGCACAATGGCAATATGTGACCAAGATTCTGTATAAGTTTCAACAAATTCCATTCAGTGGTGTAGGAGGAATTGTAAATAAAAGATGGGTACCCCATTATGTCCATTACAAACTCCATGTTTTTCTATGGGAAACCCCAAATATCATTCCGATCAAAATGTTAAATATCTCCTGCACAATGGCACTATGTGACATGGATTCTGTGTAAGTTTCAACAAATTCCATTCAGTGGTGTAGGAATGAGTTGCACATAAGAGATGGGTATCCCTTATGTCCATGACAAAGTCCATGTTTTTCTATGGGAAACCCCAAATATCATTCCAATCGAAATGTTATATATCTAGTGCACAGTGGCAATATGTGACAACATTCTGTGTAAGTTTCATCAAATTCCATTTAGTGGTGTAGGAGGAGTCGCACATAAGAAATGGGTATCCCCTTTTGTCAATGACAGTCCATGTTGTTCTATGGGAAACCCCAAATATCATTCCGATCAAAATAATAAATATCTCCTGCACAATGGCACTATGTGACAAGGATTCTGTGTAAGTTTCAACAAATTCCATTCAGTGGTGTAGGAGGAGTTGCACATAAGACAAGAGGACCCCCTTAGGTCAATGACAATGTCCATGTTTTTCTATGGGAAACCCCAAATATCGATCCGATCAAAATGTTTAATAACTCCTGCACAATGGCACTATGTGACAAGGATGCTGTGTAAGTTTCTTTAAATTCCATTCAGTGGTGTAGGAGGAGTTGCACATAAGAGATGAGGCCCCCCTTAGGTCAATGACAATGTCCATGTTTTTCTATGGGAAACCCCAAATATCGATCCGATCAAAATGTTTAATATCTCCTGCACAATGGCACTATGTGACAAGCATTCTGTGTAAGTTTCATTAAATTCCATTCAGTGGTGTAGGAGGAGTTGCACATATGAGATAGGGACCCCCTTAGGTCAATGACAAAGTCCATGTTTTTCTATGGGAAACCCCAAATATCATTCCGATCAAAATGTTAAATATCTCCTGCACAATGGCACTATGAGACAAAGATTCTGTGTAAGTTTCATCAAATTCCTTTCAGTGGTGTAGGAGGAGTTGCAAATAATAGAAAGTGTAACGGACGGACGGACGGACGGAAGGACGGACGGACGGAAGGACGGACGGACGGACGGAAGGATGGACGGACACCATGAACACTATATACCCCCCGCTTTTCAAGCGGGGGGTATAATAAAGTGGAAAAGAATTATGTCTGAAAATAACGACAATTTAAGATTTCTTTGTACAAATTTTACCTGCATTCCCTATTACCATACATGTCACAATAACAGCTGTGAGTAACAGTCAAGGAAATGCAAGAATTGTGTATGTTTGTTAAAGTATTTTGTGTTGTGCAATTCAAAGCCATTCAATAAATTGTAGAGAATACATAAATGATTCTACCTTTTTGAATTTTCTCTTTATATGCTGTTGTCAATTGAAATGAACATGTTAAATGAAGAATTTCATGTAATATGAAATAACAAAACCTAAATAGCAATGGTAAATCAGTATTTACATGTCAAGGACCAGCATAATACTCCCGATATCATTCCACCTGCTATTAATTTAGAATTACTAGTTATAAAGAATTCGCAAGAAGACCAATACAAAAGTAATGATTGGTAAATAAACCAGCATGTTGACCCAAATCCATGTTACTAAAAATGGTCATTAAACCAGCCTGCTGACCTAGATCCATGGTACTAATGGTCACTAAACCAGCATACTGACCTAGATCCATGGCACTTATGGTCACTAAACCAGCATGTTGACCTAGATCCATGGTACTTATGGTCACTAAACCAGCCTGTTGACCTAGATCCATGGTACTAATGGTCACTTAACCAGCATGTTGACCTAGATCCATGGTACTAATGGTCACTTAACCAGCATGTTGACCTAGATCCATGGTACTGAAGGTCACTTAACCAGCATGCTGACCTAGATCCATGGTACTTATAGTCACTAAACCAGCATGCTGACCTAGATCCATGGTACTAATGATAACTAAACCAGCCTGCTGACCTAGATCCATGGTACTAATAGTCACTAAACCAGCATGCTGACCTAGATCCATGGTACTAATAGTCACTAAACCAGCCTGCTGACCTAAATCCATAGTACTAATTGTCACTTTACCAGCCTGCTGACCTAGATCCATGGTACTAATGGTCACTAAACCAGCATACTGACCTAGATCCATGGTACTTATGGTCACTAAACCAGCATGTTGACCTAGATCCATGGTACTTATGGTCACTAAACCAGCATACTGACCTAGATCCATGGTACTAAAGGTAACTAAACAGCCTGTTGACCTAGATCCATGGTACTAATGGTCACTTAACCAGCATGTTGACCTAGATCCATGGTACTAATAGTCACTTAACCAACATGTTGACCTAGATCCATGGTACTGATGGTCACTTAACCAGCATGCTGACCTAGATCCATGGTAATAATAGTCACTAAACCAGCCTGTTGACCTAGATCCATGGTACTAATGGTCACTTAACCAGCATGTTGACCTAGATCCATGGTACTAATAGTCACTTAACCAACATGTTGACCTAGATCCATGGTACTGATGGTCACTTAACCAGCCTGCTGACCTAAATCCATGGTACTAATTGTCACTAAACCAGCATGCTGACCTAGATCCATTGTACTAATGATAACTAAACCAGCATGCTGACCTAGATCCATGGTACTAATAGTCACTAAACCAGCCTGCTGACCTAAATCCATGGTACTAATTGTCACTTTACCAGCCTGCTGACCTAGATCCATGGTACTAATGGTCACTAAACCAGCCTGCTGACCTAGATCCATGGTACTAATGGTAACTAAACCAGCATGCTGACCTAGATCCATGGTACTAATGGTCACTAAACCAGCATGTTGACCTAGATCCATGGTACTTATGGTCACTAAACCAGCATACTGACCTAGATCCATGGTACTAATGGTCACTAAACCAGCCTGTTGACCTAGATCCATGGTACTTATGGTCACTAAACCAGCATACTGACCTAGATCCATGGTACTAATGGTTACTAAACCAGCCTGTTGACCTAGATCCATGGTACTAATGGTCACTTAACCAGCATGTTGACCTAGATCCATGGTACTAATAGTCACTTAACCAACATGTTGACCTTGATCCATGGTACTGATGGTCACTTAACCAGCCTGCTGACCTAAATCCATGGTACTAATAGTCACTAAACCAACATGCTGACCTAGATCCATGGTACTGATGGTCACTTACCCAGCCTGCTGACCTAAATCCATGGTACTAATAGTCACTAAACCAACATGTTGACCTAGATCCATGGTACTGATGGTCACTTAACCAGCCTGCTGACCTAAATCCATGGTACTAATTGTCACTAAACCAGCATGCTGACCTAGATCCATGGTACTAATAGTCCCTAATCCAGCATGCTGACCTAGATCCATGGTACTAATAGTCCCTAATCCAGCATGTTGACCTAGATCCATGGTACTGATGGTCACTAAACCAGCATGCTGACCTAGATCCATGGTACTAATAGTCACTAAACCAGCATGCTGACCTAAATCCATGGTACTAATTGTCATTTAACCAGCATGCTGACCTAGATCCATGGTACTTATGGTCACTAAATCAGCCTGCTGACCTAGATCCATGGTACTAATGGTCACTAAACCAGCATGCTGACCTAGATCCATTGTATGCTTGATGAATATATTTCTGCAGCAAGAATCAAACTGTAATTTGAATACTAAAAAACTGACCATTACAAAACCATTGTCTTTGTTGTTATTTCTTTATATGACTGATGTTTCATTAAGTACATGTATAAAATATGGTATAGAAAACATGAATCCCTTTTTCTATTTAATGTTTATTCGTCCAATATCTTGTTGCCTGGTGAGGGAACCTTCTATTCAAAGTCAATCTACATTTAACTTGATTTAATATTTTACCTTAGATTTAAAGCTAAGAGTATGGCTTGGTAGGTCCAAGGTAAAATGAGCCTTCTTCCCTGTTATACCACTCACTATAATCGAGTCAGTCTGTAAACATAATAATACTGATAATATTATACAGCACAATCACATGCATTCTATTGATTAACTTAAGACGATTTTTACTGCTGTAATTCGATTTCAGTTGTGTGATTTGTGATGCCCCTACATTAATGATCTGTACATAAGTCCAAACTTGCATCAAAGATGCCCCTATAGTAATGCCATGTATGGATGTCCTACCTTGTACTAGGCCTTTAGTGAAGGCAGCAAAGATACCCCTATAGGAATGCCCTGTATGAAATTCCTACTTTGTACTGGGCCTTTAGTGATGGCAAAAAAGATGCCCCTACAGTAATGCCCTGTACGAATGCCCTACCTTGTACTGGGCCTCTAGTGATAGTATTGCCCTGTATGAATGTCCTACCTTGTACTGTGCCTTTAGTGATGGCAGCAAAGATGCCCCTATAGTAATGCCCTGCATGATGGCCTTAACATGGATCTGGAGAAAAGTGGGTTTGTTTGTAGATTCTTTCTTGACTGGTTTAGTGGCGTTTTTTTCTTTCTCTGTTTTTTGTTGGTTTTCAGTATTTCCTGCCTCGTACATGGTTTCTAACACCCGACTGAAAAATGAAGTACATTGCTTAAATTTTTTTTTACAGGCAAATTACAGGCACAAAAAAAGTTATCACAATGACAAACTAAAAACCACATTCTGAGTAGTAATATCAGTTTAACAAGAGGCTTTCAAGTACCTGTAACACTCATCTTTTACGAGACATGAATTTTCTTGCAAAATTTTATTTTAAGTAAAAAAGTCAGATAATTTCTGAGAAAAAATCAGTTTCTATGTAGTTCCTATTAAGTGCAATATTAATTTAGGGTAAATGAATTAATTGCCTTGGCAGCCATGTTTAATATTTGATCATCACCATAAGCTCAAAGAAACACCAAATGAACAGTACTGGTCATTTTGGTTTTTATTGGGGTCGTTGTTTGGAGAATTTCAACTGATGAGAATAGATCACCTGCCTGTATGAATCATATATATAGTTTATGTGGACGTAACAAAAGTGTTGCGCCCTTAGCCAAAATGTATCAACTGAATACAACTGAAAACTCTCAAAATCTAAAAATAGACAAGAGTATTTTTACGTGTGTAAATGTAGGTCACATGACATGCATAACACTTTATGTCTGATCAATATCTATAGGTTTATCAAAGACATGCTTCAAAACTTCAAGCAGCAGAATTTTTATCACCAATTTGTGCAAACTTACTTTAATTTAAAAATAGGCTGGATGTTCATTCCCACATGTAGGTATATATATTTCAGAATATTTTAATTTCCTTAAAATTCTCAACAGCTGAGCAACATTGTCCATTTCGTATAACCTAACTTGGTATTTAAGCACTTGACTGATTGTTGACGTAACATCAGAATGTATTGATGACGTTGACTAGACGCAAATAACAAGTGACGACACTAAAAATTGTGAATTGCAATTATTTATTTGACAGCTTAAATATTGTTTTTGTTATTTCTTTTCATTATATTGAATTTAAAATAAAAGAATTGTTTTCAATTGTTGGTTAGATTATTGGATATAGATGACTTTTGGTGGGTTTACGCTGTACATTAACTGCTTCGCAGTTTATATATCCAATAATCTAACCAGCAATTGAAAACAATCCTCAAATGATGTACAATTGTAAGTATTACCTGCCCTGCACCATACCGGTATGTCTTCTAATTTCCAGCAGTCACTACAACATGTAATATTACTGGGTGCTGGGGAAGATCTACATGTAGTGCCCCAATATAGATACATGTAAGTATTACCTGCCCTGATCCAGACATACGTCTTTATCAGTGGCCATTCATGTCACAATTGTGATGTTTCTATTAGCTTGCATTTTTCAATCGCGATACTTTTTAAAAGCATTGCGATGCTTTTAACAAATATCACAAGGCTTTTTAAAAGTATAGAGATGCTTTTAACAAGTATCGCAATGCTTTTTATTTTATGCATGATGTTTTTTCATTGTGATGCTTTTCAAAAGCATATCGATGCTTTTCAAAAGTATCTCGATGGTTTTAACAAGCATCGTGATATAAAAAGGCAAGCTGATAAAAACATCGCAATTGTGACATGATCTGTCAGGTACATGAAAAAAGTATCGCGATGCTTGTAAAAAGTATTGTTATGCTTTTTTATTTCATGAATGATATTTTTTCATCACGATGCTTTTCAAAAGTATCAAGATGCTTTTAATAAGTATCATGATGCTTTTAACAAGTATTGCGATAGAAAAAAGCAAGCCGATAGCAACATCACAATTGTGACAAGATCAGTCAGGTACATGATAAAAGCAAGCCGATGCTTTTTAAAAGTAAGCCGATACTTTTTACATTATGCATAAAGTTTTTTCCATCACCATGCGTTTAACAAGTATCGTGATGCTTTTAACAAGTATTGCGATACTTATAAAAAGTATTGCGAAAGAAAAATGCAAGCCGATAGAAACATCACAATTGTGACATGAATGGCCACTGATATGTCTTATAATCTCCAGCAATTAATGTACCAGTCAAATTACTGTTGCTGGGGAATATCTACATGTATTGCCCTGATATAGATACCTACCCTGCTCGAGACATAGGTCTTCTAAACTCTAGCAGTGTTGATGACAGCTCTCTGGAACTCCTGGTCACCATACCATGTAATACTACTGGGTGCTGGGGAATATCAACATGTATTGCCCCTACTGATACCATGGCAGAATTGTGTTCTTTACCTCGTCTCAGTATGGTAGTGTGAAGCCCTAGGGATCTGTCTATTTGCACTGTTACTACAGTCCTAGTAATATCAAAATTGTTACATAGTATAAGTTGGCTAAAATTTGTTTTCCTGTTTTTTTGTTTTTTATTATAAATAATTTGAATCCAAATTTTTGCAAGACACAGAATAATAAATATAAATTAAACTACCAGTATATACACAAATTGTTTTACCACATGCCATCAGCTCTAAATTCTCAATAACATACTTGTTAGTGAAGTCCAACCTTTTCTTGGACCACAATGTTGTGGCAAAAAGCTTATATGCATGTAAGTTTCAAAAAACATTCAGAGATGTGGACATCAAGTCTAACTTAGACATACTTTTAAACAGCAATATGTATTGTTTATATAGCTTTATTTATTCCTCGTGCTAGATTTATTTCCTCTGAGTCTAATGTCTCTTTGAGGTGTAACATCTTATTTTCTAGATAAAATGATTTAAATAGTCTTACTTGATTTCAGGTGGTAGTCCTTCCAATAAGACAATGTTGGTATTACCTATATGAGCTGTAACAGAGGATTCAGAAGATTTTCTGTGAAGGAAACCTGAAAATAAAAACAAAATGAATTACCACCTAGACATTTTATTATAATTAGAAAATTACTAAAAAAAAAAACTTAATTTGAAAGATCCAAGCAAATCTCCAGGACACATTAAATTGTAGGTTCCAGTAACAAATAAAGTCTTTCAAGATATCATAGCAGACTATTGTTGTCATATCCAGTAGTTTCCTTTGTTGTTGGTTAACAAGGATTGTATAGTTCTGTTTCTATGTTTTTTGAAGGGGGTAATTTAAAGGTCATTTTTGGTAAAAGTTTGATGAATCTGGAACACAATTACATGCTACTAATAAATCTTTTGATAATTCTGTATTATAAGTAATGATTATTTTCCCAGATTGCATTTCCTCCCCTTGAAATAAATGTTGTCATCACTACCTGAAGCCTTTTCATGGAAATCAGTTCGAATGATGTTTAACATCACTTTCAGCAATTTTTCAGATATATTATGGCATCCTGTTTTTATTGGGGTGGGAGGGGGAGGAGCCCAGAGTACCCTGAAAAAACCACCAACCTTCGGTAGGAAAACTGGCAATATTTGTAAATGAAGATATGGTTTGAGTACACCCTGCCTGCAGTTAGACTTAAACCTGCAACCTCAGTGCTGACAGACCACATGATCAATGGTAGAACTACCGTAACCACTCGGCCACATTCTGCGTATTATTTATCCAGATTGCAATTCTTCCTCCTGAAACAAGTGTTGTCATCATTACCTTACCTGTAGCATTTCCTGAAAGTCAGATGGGTATTTTTACAACAAGTTTTTTTTAAATTGTCTAGCCCATCACTCTGAAATTAAGTAGTGTTTTCCTCATTACCTTTAGCCTTCTCCTTGTAAGAACCACTGGCATGAACACTTTTCATCTCTGCCTCCAATTTAAGTCCACTTAACAATGCTTGAGCACGAACCTTTTCTACTTTGGCAATACCAAACACAACTAATGTTATACTCTCTCCAACATATATACCTGGAAAATATCATTGAAGTAATAAACTGGCTGTTATCATGTACACATGGGAAATATCATTAAGTCATTCATTGACTGGCTGTTATCATGTACACATGGGAAATATCATTAAGTCATTCATTGACTGGCTGTTCTCATGTATACATGGGAAATATCACTGAAGTCATTCATTGACTGGCTGTTCTCATGTACACATGGGAAATATCACTGAAGTCATTCATTGACTGGCTGTTCTCACGTACACATGGGAAATATCACTGAAGTCATTCATTGGCAGGCTGTTCTCATGTACACATGGGAAATATCACTAAGTCATTCATTGACTGGCTGTTCTCACGTACACATGGGAAATATCACTGAAGTCATTCATTGGCAGGCTGTTATCATGTACACATGGGAAATATCATTAAGTCATTCATTGACTGGCTGTTCTCATGTATACATGGGAAATATCACTGAAGTCATTCATTGACTGGCTGTTCTCATGTACACATGGGAAATATCACTGAAGTCATTCATTGACTGGCTGTTCTCATGTACACATGGGAAATATTACTCATGTTATTAATTGACTGGTTGTTCTCACATACACATGGGAAATATCACTGAAGTCATTCACTGACTGGCTGTTCTCACGTACACATGGGAAATATCACTGAAGTCATTCATTGACTGGCTGTTCTTATGTACACATATGAAATATCACTGAAGTCATTCATTGATTGGTTGTTCTTATGTACACATATGAAATATCACTCAAGTCATTAATTGACTGGCTGTTCTCATGTACACACGGGAAATATCACTCGTTATTCATTGACTGGCTGTTCTCACGTACACATGGGAAATATCACTGAAGTCATTCATTGACTGGCTGTTCTCAAGTACACATGGGAAATATCACTGAAGTCATTTATTGACTGGCTGTTCTCACATACACATGGAAAATATCACTGAAGTCATTCATTAACTGGCTGTTCTCATGTACACATGGGAAATATCACTGAAGTCATTCATTGACTGGCTGTTCTCATGTACACATGGGAAATATCATTGAAGTCATTCATTGACTGGCTGTTATCATGTACACATGGGAAATATCACTGAAGTCGTTCATTGACTGGCTGTTCTCATGTACACATGGGGAAATATCATTGAAGTCATTCATGGATTGTTATAATGTACACATTTCCGATATAAATAATACACGATATCTAATTTAAGGTTTTACAGTTTAAGATACCTCTTAGAAATTTGTTCAAATGTTCATGCTTTGTACAAGACAAACAAATGGAATAGGAATTAATCACAAACTAAAACCAATGATGATTCCATAAAATGTTTTTGGAATTTTATGGAATGATGTTATTTGCTTTTTTAAACAATGTGACCTATTTATATTTATATGTATTAAATACAGAAAATATTTAAATTGAAGTTCCAATGGCAACCTTTTTTAATGTGAACTTAATTTAGAAATCTATGACCTAAATTAAAAAAGTAAATGTGTTCTGTCAAAGACCCCATGAGGCAATGATTAATGTATAGATGGTGTGATGTAGCCTAATGTGACAATGTTTGACTAGTCACCTTACAGGATCCATGGTGGTACGCCATGGGTACAATATGGCCAAATTGACCAGTCACCAGGATACATTCATTGATGGTACGACATGGGTACAATATGGCCAAAGGCATTATAGAACCTATATTAATAGGATGTAATTATACTGGATCTTACTTTGTCTAAAACTGGTTCTACTGAATGGAGGATAGTGTGGTCCTTTGGTTGTAGTACTGGAACCAATCTCTTTTTCTTCAAGGTCATTTACATCTTGCCGGGAAGGATGCATGGCTTTAGTGGGATCGGATGGAGTATCTAAATTCCCAGCAACACGCTCCCTGGATCCTTCTGGTTCCTCCTCAATAACAGGAAGTAACTTTGTTACCGTTGGCCTCCTGCCAAGAATCGTCTTTGTTTCTGGCATTGTCGAGTACAATTCTAACAAATGGTACAAAGTTCGCCAACATTTCGGAGTAGACTCTTTAATTTCATCAACAATCGTTTTTTCTGCTACTACAGGAGAAGACATGTCCTCCATATCTATGGTAACCGAGTCACTACAATTAAGTGACTGTGGAGGTGTAAGTATTTCTGGTGGCTTCCCACCTATTTGTATTGGATCAGTTTTCTGGGTCTTTTTCATCTGAAAAATATTAGGCTTCTTCACTGATAAGGTTAATCTTTCTGGCCTTTTCTGATCAGTTTTAGGGAAAGTCAGGGGAATACATGCCAGAGATGATGCCTTCCTCTGAGAAGGTACGACCTCTGGACCTGGAGTGGAATCGCTTGAGGAGGTAGACTCTTTCATCTTTGATAGATTATCTACTGACGGTGGACTGCCAATGCCAGATTGGGAAATATCTGACTGCTGGGTGTCAGCACTTGATGTAGATCCTTTGGAATCTTGTTTTCTGTGAGTTTTGACCCAATCAAATGTTGAATGACTCTGCTTTAACTCTTTCTTTGTATCTGTAATATTATCAGCCATGGTAACAAACTGGTGTACAAGTCTGAGTAATGGCATGTCAACATTTTGAACCACAGAACTACAGTTCATCATGAAGTTCACCTGTAAAGTGGTTGGCTTAGCTTCCAGTTTATGCATAGCAAAGTTCAAATGTGGTTTGGAAGAAGTTTTATCTTCAGGACAACCAGTTTCTTTGCTTTCAAAATCAACAACATCTTTCATGGCAATATGTGCTAAAAATCCTTCACATAAGAATGCTGGGACAGAATTGAAGTCAATCAATCTACGCTTCTTGGATCTTTCCTTTCGTCGTCTTTCAGAATTAACTATCTGAATTTTAATTGTGTCAAGTTTTCCTTGCAAGGAAAGAGATCCTCCAAATTTTTTCATCATTGCTGTAGGACGAACACCTTCAACATGTAACCCTATACTTTGGAGAAAAGGTTTAAATAAACTTCTAGCATCTGCTAATTGCATTATAGAAGTGGCTTTGGAAAACTGCTCATCACTAAGATCTAGTTTACTGTCATCTTGACTCCATGCACTTCCAAAAGCTCCCAGGAATGAATCTTGTCTTCTGAACAGGTTACCATCATCAAACTCAAACTGGTCTTGTTGCTGAGACATCCATTGATACAGATCTTGTGTTTTGTCTACATTAACATTGTTCTTTAAAATCGATGGCTTCGGTAAGTCTGCTTTCATGGGTGTTGGTGGAGGCGTGGCATCAGTCTTATCCATACTTGTTAAGCTAGCTGCTGCAGAATGGAAGCTATAATTACTTTCATTACGATGCAAAGATGGGGGTGGAACTAGAGGTTGGTTTGGGGACAAACCTCCAACAATTCCTTGTCTATCTGGAGATTCATTTGACAATCCTCCTTGTAAATAAGATTTTAACTTTTTGTACTGAACAGAAGGGCCATCATGATCCTTTTTCCCACGACCATGACCATGGAAACTTGAAATAGATCCTGATTTATGTATTGATCCCTCCTCCCCTGTCAATAAAGACACCCTTTCATCAACCACATCAAAATTTTCCTCGCTCATGTGTTCTTCATCTTCTTCATTATACATTTCATCCTCTTCATTCAATGGAAGAGCAAATTTAACAGTATAGGGTCGCACAGCTTTCTGAGACTTGAAGTCCATCTCTGACAGTTGAGGCATGTATAGAACATTTTTCCATTGTCTTGTCAGGGCAAGAATTCCTTTCTGTATTGTAATTAATTGAGGAAGGGTATCTGCCCTTACTGCTCTTTCTACAGGTATTGTGCCCACTTTATACAGGTATCTTCTTAGAACAGTGAATAACTGACATGACGGTTCTTCAGCCAGAATTCTAGCAAGGGTTGTTGCCCTGCAGTACTTGCTCTGAAAAAAAAAAGATTTTATTAACCTGACAACTGATGCATTTAAAATCAAAGTGACACATATTTGCTGGCATATTGAGGACAAATGTCAGGTCAAAGGTCAATGACGGTATGCAAATTATCACCATGATATTATCTACCCAAATAACAAATATCAAAAGCCTACCACAAAAGATAACCAGAGGCTCTTAAGAGCCTGTATCGCTCACCTGATTTTATAGGCAATGAAGATGGCATTTCCCTGATGTTAAACTAAGACCTGTAATTTTCAATAAACTTTCAAGAGGACCATCCAAACAATATTGCTAGAAAGTTTTGTTTCCATTGGTTAACCGGTTTTATAGAGAAGATTTTATTTTAATTTGCCCAAAGGGTCCTATGTTAAACTAAGTCCTGCGGTGGTGGCCATTATGAATTTCCAATTGGCAATAAAAAAACATAAACTTTAAAGAAGACCATCCAAACAATATTGTCAGTAAGTTTTGTTTCTTGTTTCCATTGGTTAATCAGTTTCAGAGAACAAACCTTTTAAAACTTTTTACCATAGGGTCCACTGTTAATCTATGTAATGCTGTGGTGGCCATTTTGATTTTCCTATTGTCATAAAAAACATAAATTTAAAGAGGACCATCCAAACAATATTGCTAGTAAGTTTTGTTTCCATTGGTTACCCGGTTTTAGAGAAGAAGCCTTTTTAAACTTTTTCCCAAAGGGTCCTATGTTAAACTAAGTCTTGCGGTGATGGCCATTTTGAATTAACGATTGGGATAGAAAACGTGAACTTTATAGAGGACCATCCAAACAATATTGTTAGTAAGTTTTGTTTACATTGTTTAAACGGTTTCGGAGAAGACGCCTATTTAAATTTTTCCCCATAGGATCCTATGTTAAACTAAGTCCTGCAGTGACGTCCATTTTAATTTTCCAATTGGCATAAAAAACATAAACTTTATAACGGACCATCCAAACAATATTGGTAGTAAGTTTTGAATCGATTGGGTAACCGGTTTCAGAGAAGAAGCCATTTTAAACATTGTTCCCATAGGGTCCAATGTTAAGCAAAGTCCGGCGGTGGTGGCCATTTTGAATTTCCTATTGGGATAAAAAACACAAACTTTATAGAGGACCATCCAAACAATATTGCTAGTAAGTTTTGTTTCCATTGGTTAACCGGTTTCAGAGCAGAAGCCTTTTAAACTTTTTCACCATAGGGTCCTATGTAAAAACTAAGTCCTGCGGTGGCGTCCATTTTAATTTTCCAATTGCCATAAAAAACACACACTTTATAACTGACCATCCAAACAATATTGGTAGTAAGTTTTGATTCGATTGGTTAACCGGTTTCAGAGAAGAAGCCATTTTAAACTTTTTTCCCATAGGGTAAATGTTAAGCAAAGTCCTGCTGTGGTGGCCATTTTGAATTTCCTATTGGGATAAAAAACACAAACTTTATAGAGGACCATCCAAACAATATTGGTAGTAAGTTTTGATTCGATTGGTTAACCAGTTTCAGAGAAGAAGCCATTTTAAACTTTTTTCCCATAGGGTAAATGTTAAGCAAAGTTCTGCGGTGGTGGCCATTTTGAATTTCCTATTGGGATAAAAAACACAAACTTTATAGAGGACCATCCAAACAATATTGGTAGTAAGTTTTGATTCGATTGGTTAACCGGTTTCAGAGAAGAAGCCATTTTAAACTTTTTTCCCATAGGGTAAATATTAAGCAAAGTCCTGCGGTGGTGGCCATTTTGAATTTCCTATTGGAATAAAAAACACACACTTCATAGAGGACCATCCAAACAATATTGCTAGTAAGTTTTGATTCGATTGGTTAACTGGTTTCAGAGCAGAAGCCATTTAAACTTTTTCCCATAGGGTCCTATGTTAAACTAAGTGATGTGTTGGTGGCCATTTTGAATTTCCAATTGTCATAAAAAACTTTATAGAGGACCATCCAAACAATATTGCTAGTAAGTTTTTGTTTCCATTGGTTAATCGGTTTTAGAGAAGAAGCCCTTTTAAACGTTTTTCCCATAGGTCCTATGTTTAACTAAGTCTTGCTGTGGCGGCCATATTGGTTTTCCAATCCAAATAAAAAACACAAACTTTGTAAAGGTCCATCCAATGAACATTATGGCCAAGTTTGGTTTCATTTGGCCAAGTGGTTTCAGAGAAGAAGATTAAAATGTAAAAAGTTTATAGACGCCAACCCCGATGCCGGTGACGGACGCAAAGTGATAACAATAGCTCACCTGAACTGCCAGGTGAGCTAAAAAGTTATAGCCCGGTTTTTGGACCAACAGATGGACAGACGAACAGATTGATCACTATAGGGCATCCACAACTAAGTGGCACAATTACCATGAACTCATATTATTACAAATTTTTTGGCAAGATATTATAAAAAGTTGTCTTCAGACAGATACAGACAGTGAAATTGAGGTCAAGGTGAGGAGATAGTTGACTGACTGTCAAGTACTCCTAATAAGCTATCACTGGAACAAAATTGATGGACCTATGGCTTAAAGCTTACAAAGTTATAAAGCAAAATGTCAAATATATAATGCCTTGCCTTTGGCTACACTCATTTCAGACTAGACAATATTACAAATATAATTAAATTATAAGGCCACACCAAATAAATTTCTTGTTCTACGGTCCCGACCACACATATTTTATCGAAATCGAAAAAATAATATTAAAAAAAAATTTTCGCTCCCCGCTCCGGGAAAGTCATCCGGAATTTTTTTTATTTTACGCTTTGAAATTGTAATCTTGTGAACGCTTAATGTAACTGCCGTTTTATTGCATCACAAACAAAAATATTGATGTATTATGAAAAAGGAAAAGAAACAATCATACCGGGTTAGTAGTGTGGATATTTGTCATAAAGGAAGGCATGGTTGTCCAAAACACGGCGATTTATTTCAGTGGTGGTGCGTTTGCACAGCTTTTTCAAAGATGTCTCAAAATCAAACATTTCGACCTTAGCGCCGACATAATAAACGTAAAACGAGGTTACAGGAACATTTAAATATAAAAAATGTGAAATAAAAGTTCGTGAGTAATATTTGTATTTATAGTAGATAGGATGTTGGAACAGGATTGCCAGATTGATAACCAAAAAACTTAATTCGACTGACACTTCGAAACTTTTGGTTGCAACTGCATGGTGAACATTTAGCCTCAGTAATGAAGCACATTCGATTTTTGTTTATCTCCACCAATATAAAACAAAATGACAACAGAAACTACAATGCTTATTAAATTTGTTAACATTGTATCAATGGTTGTGATATGTCAAAAAAAAAGAAAATGAAATGACTGGTAATGGTTGTTCAGTGTTATTTGTGGAAAAGTTAAAGTAATTTTTATTAGGTGTCAACATATAACTGTTTGAACTGGTTTTTGTCTTATTGTCATTTTTTATATATATCTCTGTTTTCTATTGGATTGCATGGGACTTGAATTTTTTCTCTCAAAAATTGAACATTGGACACCATGTATCTATAATTTTGGATTGTCTTTGGTTATTCGATCAAAAGGGAAAGTCTCACTAAATGGGAATATTACAGCAAACACAATTAATGGGATATAACTTATTTTATGACATTTTAAAATTCAATCCTCTATAAAGCTTCATCAATAAATGATTTAAAGTGTAGTCAGTTGTGCATTTTAAATAAGGTCTAAAAAAATATATTTTTGCAAATGAAGATGTGACATGCATTCTTTTGCTTCCATCTGTCTCTAATGCTTTGAAAGTCATATATGTAGTATGTTGTGTAAGACCTACAATACTGAATTGTTTAAAAGGTGCAATTGATTGCACATAATTTGAATGAGGAACCCATAATTACAAAATATAATTCATTTATTCATTTACATGCACTAGTAAACTTCAGGTAAGCATAGTATGCTCAATTCTGAAAGAAAATCACAATATATACATTGATGAAAGTACATTTTCTTATTTAAAAAAAATATAAAAATATAAAAAAGTTATCGCTCGCCTCAAATTTTTCAGTTCGCCTATGGTTTTTTGAAAATCCAAATAATAATATTAAAATTATTATTTCGCTCGCTCGCCCCATTTTAAAATGACAAATATCCGAAGAACAAGAAATTAAATTGGTGTGGCCTAATATATTTTATATTATGAATATTGAGGCAAAATTAAGAATAATATTTAAAATTTTATTGCAACAAAACATCCTAACATCATATTTAAGCTTACCTTTCTAGGGAAATGGACACTACTTTCTTCCAAGCCGTCAGTCATGATGCATGCCATGACAGAACTGGTACGATGTGTGAGAGTTAGAATCAGATTCTTTACAGAGCAGATTAATTTATCAAGGGGATTTAACCAAGCGTTTATGCCTGGGGTACATGTACTAAGTAAATTCCAATCATGTCTGAAAAAAAAATGTATGATAAAGCAAACCATTTACATTATGACAAAGAATGAAATATACAATCAAACCATGTGGTAACTCTATGAATTCCTCAATCCATCTATAAACAAGTGTGGACTGTGAGCACGCTCACAAAGGGATACCCCCCGCTTCGCTTCAAGTCCAATTATCTCCCCTGAATAATATCTGACAGCGACAAAAATTCTTCATGCACATCTACATATGATGTACTTCCTTCATGTAAAGTTTCATAAAAATCTGTCAAACGGTTTAGGAGGAATTGCGCTTACGAGGTCCCGCACTGAATACTATATTTTTAAAGTCTAAGTCCAATTATCTCCCCTGAATAATATCCGACAGTGACGAAAATTCTTCATGCACATCTACATATGATGTACTTCCTTCATGTAAAGTTTCATCAAAATCTGTCAAGCGGTTTAGGAGGAGAAGCGCTTACAAGGGATGTGGACAGACGAACAGACAGACAGACAGATGGACAGACAGACAGGGTGATTCCTATATACCCCCCCAAACTAGTTTGCAGGGGGTTTAATAATTCAATTGGCTACGTAAGCTGAAATCTTACAAAATAACTTGAATTGGTCACATGACCTATTCTTACACCATTAAAATTAATAAAATAGTTCCATGACATCATCACTGTTTTTAACATTAAAACTGTCAAGTATTATCAGTAAAATGATATTATGTTTCCGATTTCTGAACAAGTCCTTCATAACCTGTTCGGAAATTTGAAATACTCCTTAAATAATGACATTTTAACTGTATAATTTTCAGTTATTTGTATGTTTCAGAATGTTTACAATGTTTAGAATAACCAAAGGAAATGAAAATTTATAACTGAACAAATACTGGAAAATCTTGTAGGAATCCTTTTGACTTCAATAAACTAAGGTTTTTTGGCATTTCTTTTAAACATAGTCTCCATGTCTGTTAATAGTAAAATGAATTGACTTGATATTAATTACAACATAAGCTCCATTGAAACATTACTCCTTTCAGAAAATACACTGAACAAATTAATCTCAAACAATCAGATGCAATATAAGAGGCATCAGCAATACAACCACAAAATTTATAGAGACAGTAAGTCAATTATTAAGGGAAATTATCACCAGAAAAAATCAGACTTCCATTATATTGCACTATTTGTATTTTCAAGTGCATTTTTATGCAAATTATCAGCTAATTAACGATTGTTGCTAAATCTTTAACTTGCCCAACATCACCTCCTTTAAAAATTTTTTTTTTTTTAATGGACGGAGCTACAAAGAGGTCCCATTACTCATAATGGAGCAAGCCGGGAGTGGTTCACACCTGGGGGGTTTTATGAATATAATAAGCTATTAAACTGTTTCCCTGAATTGCTACATAATTTTTAATGTCTTTGAAGCTTTACTGATATTTCTACAACACCTAATTCGTTAGTTTTACACTTAATTCGTAATCATGGCATTGTTGTCAAAATTTGAATTTCTGAATTGATTTGGTAAATATGTTCATCGGGATCAAGTTTTTCTGGATTTATTGCATTAGCTGGGATCAAATTTTTACCGATACGATTCTACAATTCTACACTCCACAATTTAAATTTTTTCAACAATGCCATGAATAGGAAAAAAAAGTTAAAAAAATGTTAGCTTATTCAGAGAAGACATAAAAAAAAGATACTGCCCTTTATGAACGAGGATTTGTTAAATAAAGCTTTGACTGTAGTCTACAGTAACCATGGTAACTGACTTACTTGGTAAAATCCACTTTGTTTTTAATGGAGATTGGAGGGGGAGCAGCAAAGTTAAACCAGATCATTTTAATTTCCAGTATACCACTTGAAGCATCTCCTTTTAGGGCCTCGTATTCTGTAACAGAAACCATTGAGGAGGAGCTAGAGGGAAGAGACACTCTGGAATCCCAGGAATGTACAGAATCATTGTCCTTTGTCTTTTTAGATGATTTTGGTACTTCTTCAGACTTGCCTAATTCTCTCTCTAATTCTACTCTGGTTGATGTTTGAATATTGGATAACTTCTTGGCTACTTTCTCCATCTTCTGAGTAAACTGTTCATCTACATTTTCTGTGAAGCCAAGCCTTCTAACAGCTTTGACATCAATATTTTCTAATCCACATTCAAACATTATAAAGCCTATTGAAGATTTACTAGATCTAAAACTTGGCTCTCTGCTTGGAGTTTTTCTGGACTTAGCTTCGTGTATAATTCCATCTTTAGATTCCTCGTCCACACTTCCCTGTCGGAAAAGTCTTGGCAAAGTACCACCTCTGCTATCTGTATCTCTACTTGTTTGTCGACTTATACTTTGTCTGGTCTCCCGGCTTTGTTGTCTGATGACAGGCCTAGGAGAAGGGCTTGATGTCGACCCCCTGTCTCTAGATCTTGGTGAAACAGGAAAAGAAAAAGCCAAAGATGTGCTCATTTCTTTATCAAATTCAAACAGAACCTTCGACTTGTGTTCAGGAATGGCTGTCAATAAAACTTCCTCTGAAAAATTACTATTTTTAAGTAATCTTTGTAACTGAATATGTACACGAGATAAATGTAACGTTCCTACATTCTCCTCACGACAAATTTCAATCACTAAGTCTTCCTGTGATCTTTCATAGGCATTCGAATCCAATCTTTTGGCTTTCTGTTTTTTAGGAGATATCTTTGATGGTGCTGTGGGTAACACGGTCTTCTCTTGAGCTGTTTTAACAGAATGACTGTTAGATAGCAGTTGACAGCTGATGTTATCAATACATACAGCCAATACAGAAACACAAGTCAAATCACTCAGGCTTTCCATGGCTGAGAATGCAATCACTTCTTCTACTATTCCTGACTGCAGAACACAAATATTGATCTGAAATAAAACCAAATGTACACTGTATTCCTAGTATTGAAAACCAGGACTCAGCAGACTTTCAAATGAGTTTGCTGTGACATCATATTCATTGTGTGATGGAGACACAAATCTATGGATCATAACCTATGAATAAGTGATGAGTTCACTCATGTGCACACAAGTGTAAAACAATCACAATGCCAATTAAGGGATAAAAATGAAATTGCTTGTTTTGAAGTCTATGATATATTATATATCGAGGAGGAAAAATAACTTAGACAAAAAGGTTAAAATGCCACTTATAAATATCATATAGAATTTTTAAAAAAACCACTGAGTTAAGCGTGACATCAGGAGAACCAAGATAGACACATCTGAGATGCATTTAAGATATGGAGAAAATTACTAGAATAAATAATCATATCAACACAACTGGGGTTCAAATGTATTTCATGTTTATGTTGAACCTCATTACCAAGTTCTTGTCCACATTATGCCAGACACAAAACTTATTGTCAAATCTTTGACATTTGGGGTTATTTTTGAACAATTTGAAGAGTATTAACAAACTCTAAGGAAGCTGACAGTATTATGTCTGCTGTATAATGTTCATGGTGATGCAGTGTTTTGTTTGTTTGTTTGTTTGAATGGTGTTTGTTTAATGCGATTTTCAGCGAGTTTTCATCCAAATCATGGTGTCCAGTTTTAATTGGGGGATGAGGCTCGAGTACCCGGAAAAAACCACCCACTTTGGTAGGAAAACTTGCAATTCTTGTCAAGTAAATTTGGATGCACATTGTACATCAATGATAATACCCTATCTTATGGGTTCTCAGTAACCACATACATGTTATCACAAGTGTGGACACAGAAAAACGTCTCGCCTGCATTCCACATCAGTAACGACAATAAATTTCGTCATAAGCATTAAGTAAATAGCATTAAATATCAGCAGCGGCCTGTATACCAAATATTGTCACCATACCATGCATAGTTACAGAGGAACTGTCCTAATACAAAAACTTTAACATAGTCATTGGACCTTGAAATTGAGGTCAAGGTCAGGTGACACCTACCAGACAGTCATGTAATATTCATCAGCAACCTATATACCAAATATTGTCATCCTACCATGCACACCTACCAGAGAAACTGCCGTAACTCAAAAACTTTAACGTAGTCGCTAGACCGTGAAATTGCGGTCAAGGTCAGGTGACATCTACCAGACAGTCATGTACTAGTCATCAGCAACCTATATACCAAATATTGTCATCCTACCATGCATGATTACAGAGGAACTGTCGTAACCCAAAAACTTTAATGTAGTCGCTGGACTGTGAAATTGAGGTCAAGGTCAGGTGACAACTACCAGACAGTCATGTACTAGTCATCAGCAACCTATATACCAAATATTGTAATCCTACCATGCGTGGTTACAGAGGAACTGTCGTAACCCAAAAACTTTACATAGTCGCTGGACCGTGAAATTGAGGTCAAGGTCAGGTGACAACTACAAGACAGTCATGTACTAGTCATCAGCAACCTATACACCAAATATTGTCATCCTACCATGCCTAGTTACAGAGGAACTGCCGTAACCCAAAAACTTTAACGTAGTCGCTGGACCCTGAAATTGAGGTCAAGGTCAGGTGACAGGTGACTGACTGCCAAGTTCTCATCATAAGCTACCTCTGGACCAAATTTGATGGACCTAAGGCTTGGGCTTACAAATATATGAAGCAAGATGTCAAGTGTTTACGCCGCTGCCGCCGGATTCCCATACATATGTCTCGCCTCCAGCGACTTTTGTCACAGGCGAGACAAAAACAATTCAGAATATGCAGAAAACTTACTTTTGACAAAGAGAATATTGCTTGTATACTGGAAGTCTTCATTTCACCATTACTGGTCCTACTCTCAGTACTAAACTGTCTGTCTGGCATTGTTTTTACAGTATCTGTTTCTGATTTCTTTTTAGCTTTTTTCAGACGATTTTGGCGTTTCAACCTATCTAAGCACTGACTATGTAAACCATCTATGATTGCTGAGGGATGTAGAGAAGTTAATGTTGGAACAACTGCTTCAGCATACCTGTTGATATACAAAATATAACAAATTCTTGTTTCTTTTTTATTGTTTTAATCAGATTTTCTGAAGAAAATAGGATGGCAAATGGCTTAATATTTTAGTCACATTGCTGGTTGTGTATTGGTGCATCAACTTCTGCAATCGTATGTTCTAATGTTATTTTTTTTAACATAACTTCCATACTTTACACCTTTTATAAAACAATTAAATATATCTGTTTTAAACAGTAATTAAATATACAAAATGCACAAATGATTTTTTGTGTTATATCTATAACATGTAATTTCAATGTAATTGCTGATACAAATTAAGAAAACTGATCATTAAAAAACAAGTGTATCTGTGAGTTAACTAGTGATACCCCTGCTAAAAAGTATTCGGTAAACAGTAAATGATCAAGGAGCATGAAATCGAAATACACCATATGGCACCATAGGATGAATGCTATAGTTGCTTAGAAAACTGACGGAAATTGTTGTTACTGACAGACAAATAGACAAGGGTAAAACAGTATACCCCAGTGTTCTTCGAAGTGGGGGTATATTAATTTTGAAACTGTGTGGTAATTACATTTCAGTGTCTTCTTACCTTTTAAAGGACTCCAAGAATAATGGAGTCAGCATAACATTCATGGACCCTCGGACTTTAACCAAAGCCGTAGTGATAGAGGCATTCTCTGGTAAACTGTGTTCTTGATCTTCTAATATATAACAATATAACATGAAAATTTACAAATTACAAAACCCCAGGTTAAACAGCTACATCTTACTTGCTTTAGATAATTAGTGATACAGAATGTCTAAACATGAAAAAATTTACGGAAAAGTTATCCAGAAAAAGGTAGTAATGTTTAATGACCTGTCAAAGGCCTTAATGTTTATACCCTGATTTAAAGCTTCAACTAGAATAAATTACTCCAGGGTTTCTGTGGTGAGTGGTTAAGGCAGTTGGTCAGCTACTAGTGATCACTGGTATGTCAACACTGAGGTTGTATGTCCTAATGTGGATAAAGTGTCAACACTGAGGTTGTATGTCCTACTGTGGGTACAGTGTCAACACTGAGGTTGTGTGTCCTACTGTGGGTACAGCATCAACACTGAGGTTGTATGTCCTACTGTGGATAAAGTGTCAACACTGAGGTTGTGTGTCCTACTGTAGGTACAGTGTCAACACTGAGGTTTGTATGTCCTACTATAGGTACAGTGTCAACACTGAGGTTGTATGTCCTACTGTGGATACAGTGTCAACACTGAGGTTGTGTGTCCTACTGTAGGAACAGTGTCAAAACTGAGGTTGTATGTCCTACTGTAGGTACAGTGTCAACACTGAGGTTGTATTTCCTACTGTGGGTAGTGTCAACACTGAGGTTGTATGTCCTACTTTGGGTGCTGTGTCAACACTGAGGTTGTATGTCCTACTGTGGGTGCAGTGTCAACACTGAGGTTGTGTGTCCTACTGTGGGTGCAGTGTCAACACTGAGGTTGTGTGTCCTACTGTGGGTAGTGTCAACACTGAGGTTGTATGTCCTACTGTGGGTGCAGTGTCAACACTGAGGTTGTGTGTCCTACTGTGGGTGCAGTGTCAACACTGAGGTTGTATGTCCTATTGTGGATACAGTGTCAACACTGAGGTTGTGTGTCCTACTGTGGGTGCAGTGTCAACACTGAGGTTGTGTGTCCTACTGTGGATAGTGTCAACACTGAGGTTGTGTGTCCTACTGTGGATACATTGTCAACACTGAGGTTGTATGTCCTACTGTAGGTACAGTGTCAACACTGAGGTTGTATGTCCTACTGTGGATACAGTGTCAACACTGAGGTTGTGTGTCCTACTGTAGGAACAGTGTCAAAACTGAGGTTGTATGTCCTACTGTAGGTACAGTGTCAACACTGAGGTTGTGTGTCCTACTGTGGGTAGTGTCAACACTGAGGTTGTGTGTCCTACTGTAGGAACAGTGTCAAAACTGAGGTTGTATGTCCTACTGTGGGTAGTGTCAACACTGAGGTTGTGTGTCCTACTGTGGGTACAGTGTCAACACTGAGGTTGTGTGTCCTACTGTGGGTGCAGTGTCAACACTGAGGTTGTATGTCCTACTGTGGGTACAGTGTCAACACTGAGGTTGTGTGTCCTACTGTTGATACAGTGTAAACACTGAGGTTGTATATCCTACTGTAGGTACAGTGTCAACACTGAGGTTGTGTGTCCTACTGTGGGTAGTGTCAACACTGAGGTTGTGTGTCCTACTGTGGATACATTGTCAATACTGAGGTTGTATGTCCTACTGTGGGTGCAGTGTCAACACTGAGGTTGTATGTCCTACTGTGGATAAAGTGTCAACACTGAGGTTGTGTGTCCTACTGTAGGTACAGTGTCAACACTGAGGTTGTGTGTCCTACTGTGGGTACAGTGTCAACACTGAGGTTGTATGTCCTACTGTGGGTAGTGTCAACACTGAGGTTGTGTGTCCTACTGTGGGTACAGTGTCAACACTGAGGTTGTGTGTCCTACTGTGGGTAAAGTGTCAACACTGAGGTTGTATGTCCTACTGTGGGTAGTGTCAACACTGAGGTTGTATGTCCTACTGTGGGTAGTGTCAACACTGAGGTTGTGTGTCCTACTGTGGGTAGTGTCAACACTGAGGTTGTGTGTCCTACTGTGAGTAGTGTTAACACTGAGGTTGTGTGTCCTACTGTGAGTAGTGTCAACACTGAGGTTGTATGTCCTACTGTGGGTAGTGTCAACACTGAGGTTGTATGTCCTACTGTGGATACAGTGTCAACACTGAGGTTGTGTGTCCTACTGTGGGTAGTGTCAACACTGAGGTTGTGTGTCCTACTGTGAGTAGTGTTAACACTGAGGTTGTGTGTCCTACTGTGAGTAGTGTTAACACTGAGGTTGTGTGTCCTACTGTGGGTAGTGTCAACACTGAGGTTGTATGTCCTACTGTGGGTAGTGTCAACACTGAGGTTGTGTGTCCTACTGTGGGTACAGTGTCAACACTGAGGTTGTGTGTCCTACTGTTGATACAGTGTAAACACTGAGGTTGTATATCCTACTGTAGGTACAGTGTCAACACTGAGGTTGTGTGTCCTACTGTGGGTAGTGTCAACACTGAGGTTGTGTGTCCTACTGTGGATACATTGTCAATACTGAGGTTGTATGTCCTACTGTGGGTGCAGTGTCAACACTGAGGTTGTATGTCCTACTGTGGATAAAGTGTCAACACTGAGGTTGTGTGTCCTACTGTAGGTAGTGTTAACACTGAGGTTGTGTGTCCTACTGTTGATACAGTGTCAACACTGAGGTTGTGTGTCCTACTGTGGGTGCAGTGTCAACACTGAGGTTGTGTGTCCTACTGTGGGTGCAGTGTCAACACTGAGGTTGTGTGTCCTATTGTGGGTAGTGTCAACACTGAGGTTGTGTGTCCTACTGTGAGTAGTGTCAACACTGAGGTTGTGTGTCCTACTGTTGATACAGTGTCAACACTGAGGTTGTGTGTCATACTGTGGGTACAGTGTCAACACTGAGGTTGTGTGTCCTACTGTGGGTGCAGTGTCAACACTGAGGTTGTATGTCCTACTGTGGGTAGTGTCAACACTGAGGTTGTGTGTCCTACTGTGAGTAGTGTTAACACTGAGGTTGTGTGTCCTACTGTGGGTACAGTGTCAACACTGAGATTGTGTGTCCTACTGTGAGTAGTGTCAACACTGAGGTTGTGTGTCCTACTGTGAGTAGTGTCAACACTGAGGTTGTGTGTCCTACTGTTGATACAGTGTCAACACTGAGGTTGTGTGTCATACTGTGGGTACAGTGTCAACACTGAGGTTGTGTGTCCTACTGTGGGTGCAGTGTCAACACTGAGGTTGTGTGTCCTACTGTGGGTAGTGTCAACACTGAGGTTGTGTGTCCTACTGTGAGTAGTGTCAACACTGAGGTTGTGTGTCCTACTGTTGATACAGTGTCAACACTGAGGTTGTGTGTCATACTGTGGGTACAGTGTCAACACTGAGGTTGTGTGTCCTACTGTGGGTGCAGTGTCAACACTGAGGTTGTGTGTCCTACTGTGGGTAGTGTCAACACTGAGGTTGTGTGTCATACTGTGGATACAGTGTCAACACTGAGGTTGTGTGTCCTACTGTGGGTGCAGTGTCAACACTGAGGTTGTGTGTCCTACTGTGGGTAGTGTCAACACTGAGGTTGTGTGTCCTACTGTGGATACAGTGTCAACACTGAGGTTGTGTGGCCTACTGTGGATACAGTGTCAACACTGAGGTTGTGTGTCCTACTGTAGGTACAGTGTCAACACTGAGGTTGTATGACCTACTGTGGATACAGTGTCAACACTGAGGTTGTATGACCTACTGTAGGTACAGTGTCAACACTGAGGTTGTATGTCCTACTGTAGATAGTGTCAACACTGAGGTTGTATGTCCTGTAGATACAGTGTCAACACTGAGGTTGTATGTCCTACTGTGGGTAGTGTCAACACTGAGGTTGTATGTCCTACTGTGGATACAGTGTCAACACTGAGGTTGTATGTCCTACTGTGGGTACAGTGTCAACACTGAGGTTGTGTGTCCTACTGTGAGTAGTGTCAACACTGAGGTTGTGTGTCCTACTGTGGGTAGTGTCAACACTGAGGTTGTGTGTCCTACTGTGGATAGTGTCAACACTGAGGTTGTGTGTCCTACTGTGGGTACAGTGTCAACACTGAGGTTGTGTGTCCTACTGTAGGTACAGTGTCAACACTGGGGTTGTGTGTCCTACTGTGGATACAGTGTCAACACTGAGGTTGTGTGTCCTACTGTGGGTAGTGTCAACACTGAGGTTGTGTGTCCTACTGTGGGTAGTGTCAACACTGGGGTTGTGTGTCCTACTGTGGATACAGTGTCAACATTAAGGTTGTATTTCCTACTGTGGGTAGTGTCAACACTGAGGTTGTATGTCCTACTGTGGGTGCAGTGTCAACACTGAGGTTGTGTGTCCTACTGTGGGTAGTGTCAACACTGAGGTTGTGTGTCCTACTGTGGGTAGTGTCAACACTGAGGTTGTGTGTCCTATTGTGGGTAGTGTCAACACTGATGTTGTATGTCCTACTGTGGGTAGTGTCAACACTGAGGTTGTGTGTCCTACTGTGGGTAGTGTCAACACTGAGGTTGTGTGTCCTATTGTGGGTGCAGTGTCAACACTGAGGTTGTGTGTCCTACTGTGGGTAGTGTCAACACTGAGGTTGTACATCCTACTGTGGATACAGTGTCAACACTGAGGTTGTGTGTCCTACTGTGGGTAGTGTCAACACTGAGGTTGCATGTCCTACTGTGGGTTCAGTGTCAACACTGAGGTTGTATGTCCTACTGTGGATACAGTGTCAACACTGAGGTTGTGTGTCCTATTGTGGATACAGTGTCAACACTGAGGTTGTGTGTTCTAATGTGGGTAGTGTCAACACTTCAAGGATGTATGTCCTACTGTGAGTATTGTCAACACTGAGGTTGTGTGTCCTACTGTGGGTAGTGTCAACACTGAGGTTGTGTGTCCTACTGTGGGTAAAGTGTCAACACTGAGGTTGTGTATCCTACTGTGGGTAGTGTCAACACTTCAAGGATGTGTTCTACTGTGGGTAAAGTGTGCTAAAATCCCCACTAGTTGACAAGTATTGCTAGTTTTCCTGTAGGCGGTCATGGATTTTAATAGGTACTCAAACTTCCTCCCCAAAGAAAACAGGATACCATAATATAGTGATAAAATTCTTAAATGGCATAAAAAAACATCACTAAACAAGTGTGGACATGAATTGCACAACATTAGTAGTCACAAAAATTACTTCATAAGTAACAGCATTCTATTGTCATAGACTTATGCTCTATATGCAGACTGATAAGCAACCTTTATACCAACTATTATCATCCTTATGAAACCCAATCTTCATTTTAATTTGTACCTCAGTAAATGTCCAATGTCAGCCATATCCATAACAGGATAACAATATGTTGGGTTGAATTTTTTTTTTTGCTAGTACATCAAGGTAACATTTTCCACCCTTTATTATAATTTTTATGCAGTATCTGTAAAAACTTACAAAATATTTTCTGCTACATAAAACTAAACATGGATCTGTGAAATGCAAAATGCTTAATGTACTGGAAATTTATCATGGAACAATGATGTTTTAAAGCATTGTGTATTTGTTTAAATTTACCTTCGAACAATGAAGTGTCCTCATACTGCTCAAACATTTCAGCATCTCTTTCAGTCTTTTCTTCCTCTGTACTAAACTCCTCTCTAGTTTTCATTAAACTTGTTGTAAATCCCTGTCGAATTTTGGCAAAATGTGGAACACATGACGAACTGTGGACATACTGCACCGATTGACAAGCAGACGACAAGGAATACATTGATTGGTCAGTAACGTTCAGTCTGTTACTATTTACTGGCGATGATTGTGACCAATCATTGCACTGATAATGTGTCAGGTGACTAGAATAACATGACATAAGAACGGGAGATTCACTAATTGGTTTTTGCACCTGTCCATGCAGATCAACTAAGAAATTTTCTGGAACACCATTAAAGCTGTCCGTGTCGTTAGGTTCTGTTGTGGCAGACTCGTATGACATAGTGGAATCAGAACTTTCAGAACTTAACTGTCGATTTATACAAGGTATGTTATTTCTTTTCAGTGTATCATTGTTCAATACTGTTTGATCTGATACATTTACATCATCCTGTTTCAATGTTCTATTCTGACTATCATCAGATGCAAAGGAAATGTCCTCTGTTGGTAAAAATATATCTACTTCTTCATCAGCCGAATAATACCGCTCACTTTCCAAGGACATTTCTGATTGGACCTTTGACCCCATATCCTGTCTCTGAATTCTGGGAGTCGACAAAGATGATTTGGAAAAACTTCTCTCTGACAGTTTATCAAAATCTGAGCCTGATTTTCTGTTACTTGATTTTAGTGTATTAGAACTGTCTGCTGAAGTCAGTTGCTGATTGGCCAATGTAGTAAGACTGTCACCTGAAGTCAGATTCGGATTGGTTAGTGTAGTAAGACTGCCACCTGAAAACAGTTGTTGATTGGTCATATATCCTTCTCTGTTTTCAAAACTATTTTTTCTAGATGACAAACTTTTGCTGTCTGAGGGAGAATTTAACAATGCTTGTTCTTGATATTTCCTTTTTACACTATTTTCATATTTTATTTCTTTTAATGATGTATCCTCTAAAGAGGTTTGTGATGCTCCCTTTATAGGTTGATCAGAAAATGACTGCTCCTGAGGAATCTTCAATGTTTCATTAACACAAGGCTTTTCTTCTATAACTGTAATATTGCCTCCTGATTCTGGACTTGTTAAATTACTCATGTATCCTCTGGTGAATCTAAATCTGAATTCTTTCGATGGGGAGACCCCTTCTATTCCATTTGTTGGGGAGACCTCAAAAACAAGTTTATCTTTGAACAACAAACTCTGTCCAAATCCTGGATCTTGACCAGCAGGGGAAACTTTTAATACAGCAGACAGCTGTCGCTCTTTGAATCTTTTGGAACTAAAAAATCCTATGCCATTTCTATTGTGTCCAAAGAAAGCACATCCACCAAGACATCCACACTTTCCTATAACTAACGGCATCACTTGAACTGAATCATGAGGCCACACAAACCACAATCGTTTTGTTTTCTTGTCATGAATTTTCAAGAAATCATCCTGTATTTTATGAAAGTCAGGATTTGGCAAAGCCATAGCAGCTTCTGCATCGATGGGTCCAATACTCAAACCACCTGACTCTAGCCATAAATCTGATTGGTTACTGTCATGTTTGAGAGCAGACGATGAAATAAACTGTGTAAATGAAATGTGTTCTACTTTTGCCGTGATACCTGCTCTGGTGTTAGTGCCATGTAAGTTACATGTAGATAGTTTTATTGGATAAATCTGAAAAATATTGAACATACATACATGTACATGTTTATTTTATTAATATAGTTTTCTAGGAAATACAGTAAATGTCATGTATTCTAATGTACAGAACTGAACAAGGTATTGATGATCCAATAGACTTTATGTTTAACTACTGACAATAAATAAAAATTCTAGAATGTATTCACAATAAAACTAACATAAGATATGGAACATTTGTCCTAAAACAGCAACAATTAACGACTTTAATATAGGTCGCCATCTGGATTGATCAGCCCTCAAAAATGTATATTCACCTCGCCTAGTGGCAAGGTGAATATTGCATTTTCTCTGGCTGATAAATCCTGGTAGTGACCTACATCAAAGTCATTCATTGTATAATATCAACTACCCTGGAATTAAGTCATTTCTACTGGATGAAAAACAACTGAAATGGACAGGAAAAACTTCTGGATCCCTGATACAGATATGTATACACAACTGAACAAAACAAAAATGTTAATTGCTACCTGAATATTCAATGCAGTTCCAGACTCCACTAAAAAAAAGTTAATAGAATCCATAGAGACCCTTGTCATGACATATTTGATATCCTCCGAGGACGGACATTGGAATGAGTATTGTGGTAACATTCTACACTGCGGCTGAGGTAACATGTGCTGGCAGTGCTTGTATGGGATGGCTGGTTTGAGACAGTTTTCTGGGTCTTCAACGAGTATGATAAATGTCTGGATGAATTCTACGAGATTCTGAAGCTACAAAAAAAATCATGCAAATCATGAATAAAAAGGACAGAAAACAATGTTCAATATAGCTAATAATACTAACCTTATTTTCCATAAAGTTTCAAAATTAGACTGATGGCGTTAATGTTATAATTTCTGTAGCAAGGTTGTTGTTTATAACATATTAACAGTAGCTTTATTAACCTTCAACAGTTTTCTGGTTTTCTTTCTGGTGTTTTTAATAGAGCGGATGTATTTACGTACAAATGAAGTCCCAAACAGGAAGTAGATGTCCGACAGGTCTGAAAGTCGCTTAGGACGTACAACTTGTGATACTGAACCACCCTGCCAAATTTCAAATTGTTCTCATGTATAGTTTCTGAGAAAAGCTTGATGGAAATTCGTTCCGACGTACGGACAGACAGACGGACGGACATGAGTAAAACTTAATGCCCCCCCCCACATGTCGTCGCGGGGGCATAAAAAATACAAAAGAGGTAAATTTATAAAACAATATTAATTTTCATGGAATATATTAATTCATGGTTCATTGAGTTTCGCAATATGAAAACAAATTTGAATCTAATGAATACATTTTTTTCATATAATAATTTTAGTTATTAGTGAAAATGAAAACAAAAATGAGTGTGGACTTATGTTTTGGTTGGATAAGACAGATAAAATTGGGTTATATAAATTAGTACGACTAATAATAACAACATATTCATGAAGTGACAGAACATCTTTATTGGGGAGAACATATTGAGAAGGAAAAACATTTGGACATAAAGTTTTGTCCAATATTAAAAAATGACAAAAAACTCAAGTGTCTCAAAACAGTGAAATTGTTAGCTTGAATTTGCCTCCGAATTTCGGTTGTTTCCCCTGTAGCAAATTTCCCAAATTTTGTCTTAATATTTCCCAATTTATGACAAAAATCCCAACAGAAAACCATAAGAACAGGCGATCATGGTCTATATTATTCATGGCTTCTATTGTAGGGTGACTGGCCATTCAATTTTGTTCGCGTTTAATCAGAAATCTTCGTATTTTTGTCACTCGTGTTTACGCGCCATAACAAAACAGTGTAAGTTGATTACCGTAGGACTTTTACCTTGTACAAACTGCGCAGCAGCAAAATATGACCGGAAACCAGTTCAAAGCAAAGAAGTTTAGAAAAAGTCTGGAGCGGATATGAACTATGCGCCGGAAATTGCACAATACGATGCTGCCAGTGTTAAACGAGTATTGCAATGATTGAAACACAATAATAATTAGTATTTTGGCAGTCATTTTCATTCTTTTTATTTTAAATGTGTTTACATACTTGTAAAAGTGCATTTTACATACAATACATACTATTTTTATAGGATTCACAGAGTTGAAATTTTTAACTAGTTTTTACATGTACTTCATTTATAATTCTAGAAACTTATTTAAAAAAAATTATTCTATTGTAATGTATTTTTTTCTGGTGTTTCATTGATACTTTATCCTTAGGGCTTTTCCAGAAAAAAAGGTACAGGGGGGTCGGAACGCAGGTCATTTTTTTTTTCCTTGGTAGGGGGGGGTTGAGGGTATTTCTATTTTGGTGGGTGTAGGTATGTTCTTATTAAAATAATCGCGGTTGTCGGTGTTTTTCTGTATCTACTTCGCCAAACGCGGTGCTTTCGGCGACGTCCGTGCGATTTTTGACTGACGATTTTGTCGGAATTAATGCAAGGGGAATAACCGATCATCATAAACTTTTGAATGGTTTACGCCCGAAAGTTCTGAATGGAACTGGTTGCGGAGTTTCGAGTTTCTCTAGATTGCTCTGCTGTCTCATTAACCAGATGTTGTAAAAGCCCGAGTATACCGAAAATGCAACTAAAGGTCATCTTTTTGTCGGATTTTTGTAAGCGTGATAGCGTCTCAGTTTTCGTTATCGTACGTAGCACTGCCGTAACATACATCAATAAAATGAAATACAGCAAAGTCCTAAGACAATTACCTGTCATTTATGGAAATTTCGTACTGTATAGTTTTAATTTACCAGGTTAAAATGCCGTTTGAAGTGGCACTCTGCACTCGGCGGACAGAAAACTCTAAATTAAAAATATAAATAGGAATGGTGACAAATCGCGACCTATAAATTATTAAATCAATTATAATATTACGTCTTCGGTCCAATTTTCAGCTTTTAAAACCACCTGGAACAAATTTGTGTCAGCTTATTCGGTGACAAAATGCCGAAAAGGGGGGGGGGGGTGTTGGTACGCTTAGAAAAATATTTAGCATCTGCCTGTCAAAGTAGAATAGATAACGCATCAGTACTTATTAAATATATAATATATAATAGTATTGCGTCTTTTGTATAATTTGTGGGTCTCAAAGCCGCTTTGAACAAATTTGTGTCAGCTTTTTCTACAAAAAGGGAGGAGGGGAGGCTGAAATACATTTGCAATGTAATGGTAAATTTTTGGAGAAAAAAAGTGTGGTATAATCATAACAATCATTAAAATATATTATAGAAATCCCAAATCAACATAATTGTTCAATATATTTACATGTATATAATCAAGACCTGAACAAATTTTTAAACCTTCAATTCAGGAATATTAAACCATGTAGACAAATATTCTTGTCTGCCATTGGAAAACAATGTAAAAGTTAAGGACAAAAAATTTTTGTTGTGGTACATTAAAGACCCTATGCTTTTTACACTGACAGCAGCTTGTAGGGTTTGTACAGACAAGGAAAGTTGCACTCCTTGTCCTAGCTAAACACATCAGTCGATATGCTATGCTACCCTTAAAATTCTCAATGTCGCAAATTTTCCTTGCAAGAGTTTCAAAGTCCACATAGTAGACACAATGCAAGATACAGTGACCATTAGTGACCCATAAGCAGAATGGAAACAATGTTTCTTTTTTCTTTTTTTTTGATTGATTGATTGACTCAATTACACTTATTTCAGTCAGTATAAATAGTGAAGAAAACTACATAAACTAGACAGCACATTTGAAACTATTATACGTCTTACGTACGCTATGTGTACAAATTCACTACAAACACGAAGGCACATGGAGCTTTCCTCAATTCCTGTCAAATTGCACCATGTCTTGGCACAAAATAATTCTTGGGAATTCGTTATATACTAGACTTTTAACGAGTCATGCTTAATGTCAAATTAAAACAAACATTTGATCTTCAAAACGAAAGTTTCATGGATTTAACATGATTTGTGTTCATCAACATTTGAAAACTCGCACGTGTTTTGGTCATGTTGGTGGCTTTTTACGATAAATGGAGAAACATTTCAACTGGTATAACGAGAAAAACTATTGATTAATTAAACAAACGGCCCGTGCCATGTTTACATAAAAAAAATGACGATTTTCTATCATCGATCTTGGGCAATCTGTTGATTATATCTGCGTCACATACATACAGTCATGCATCAAAATATATCCTTGATCGATTCCTGTATTACATATAAATTGTAACATTTAATTTAAGAAAAACTTAACCTCGCCAGTTTCTCCTGAACTAAACAATTTTTATAGATGGCGCTGTTAAGAAATTTTTGTTTTACATACAGGTAACTTTTACGGCGTTAAATTGACCTTTATCTGTCAAATCGGGGCCTTTGCTGACCTACTGTTGAAGAATTGAGTGTTGACGACGTTTGCCGTTGGTTAAATACCAACGGCCTATCACAATATTCAGTCCGACCAAGGGCATTAAGTTGTCAGTGTAGGACGTAAAAAACTCCCCAAGCAAGCAACAATATTCAGATAAATTGAAGGGTAACTTTATTATTGTATATTTAATCCTATCTGTGGTTTTAAGATTCGAATATAATCAAATAATCATATTGATATATCAATTTTATTTTATAGGATGGGGGTACTTTCCATAAAAACATTTTCTAGGTTGTGCCTCTAAAAAAATTAAAATTTTAGTGGTGGTACCCCATTTTTTGAGCTGCGTTCCGACCCCCCTGTACCTTTTTTTCTGGAAAAGCCCTTAATAATTTAAACTGCTCACAATAAATCCATATTATTCCAAGCATCTTGATAATATAAAATAAAACAAAATGGAAATTTCTGCAGTCATCCAATATTTGAACATCTCACATAAATCAAAATAAATATATCTAACAAAAGATCAAATTAGTTATTTTATTGACTGCTTGCTGCTGTTTTCGTTTTTTTTAAAAGTGTAAAACCATTACTTTTTTCCCAATTTCAGTAAAACATCGATAAATTTTCCCAATTGAAAAGGAGGGAGCTGTTTTTAAAAAAGGCAAGAAAATCACTGCAAAAAGCAAACTGCAACTAATTTAAATTACCTGTGATTATAAATGTAACTGTATGTATTACCTGTGGACTTGTAAGTTTACCTGTGATTATAAGTGTAACTGTATGTATTACCTGTGGACTAGTAAGTTTCCCTGTAAGATCTCCTATAATAGCTTCTACCAACCAAGCATACTCCAAGGTTTCACTGTCCAATGGCAGTCCCTCATGTGAAAACATGGCATGACCTCTGACCTGGAGTCCTGACAGCCCAAGGTGACCTTCATTTAGATGTTTGTTGCCATCTTCTCGCTGTTAACACAATTATATATATCATGAAGTAACCAAACAGGGGTACATATATCTATACATTACAAGGAAACATCTATTTTACTTGATTAAAAGAACTGATCAAAAGTTCCATTCTGCTGTCTTTATATGGAGATTAATTAATCATTCATACTTATTAGTTTTAAAATAGGTTTATATTTACAGTTCATTTCCCTTAAATTACATGTCAACTTGTTGTCTACATGACTACTTTTGATTTTTAAGTGTGGTATTAAAACAGTACAAGCCTAATGTGAACAAATGTATCCTGTAAACTATGATTAACTATGATATGTTCCCTGAAATATCCTACTAACAAATATTGTTTAATACCTTCAGCACAAATCAATATGAATACAAATTTTCTTACAGAAACAGTATCCTTGGAAACCAGTACAGCAGGTGACAAAAGAAGTTGGAGTTTAGTTTCCAAGTAGCTTTTATCCATCTCAAAACATAAACGTTCTAGGAAAATACTGGGACACGGTAAATCATCAATGTTGCAATTCTGAAAATGACAAATAATTTACCAAAATACTGTTTTCAATAAAAATATTTTCAGTAGAAAAAAAACATATAATGCCCCTCTGTCATGCTTGTAATAAATTAGTTTTATGCTATTCTTAAAATACTATAACTGATATTATAACCAGCAGTGATTCTTAGCCAACTGGAAAGTTTTATTTTGTTGAGATGCATGTAACTGAATAGACAAGGATTGAAAGTTTTCCTGTGGAAGATCAGTTTCTCACTAGGTACTCCACAGGAAGATCAGAGGTTCTCACTAGGTACTCCTGGGGAAGATCAGAGGTTCTCACTAGGTACTCCAGTGGAAGATCAGAGGTTCTTGCTAGGTACATGTACTCCAGCTTCCTCCCACATGATATTGCTTAAAATCTGTGGCTATATAATTAGCTGATGATGAGCAATTGTTAAGCATTATTATTCCAATAACCATCTCTATGTTATGCATTCTAACTTTTCTCTTCTTTTAACAAGACCTAAGGTCTCAAGTCACAGTTCTAGCATGTACAAGAAATAGCTATAGTTAAAGCCTTAGATCTCAAGTCACAGTTCTATCATGTACTAGAAATAGTTATAGTTGATTTCAAGCACTCTGGCCAAATATGCTACCAGATGAACCTTTGATAAAAACCTACTTTAATTAAATGACCATGAATATCGTGTATCGCTAATGAGACAGTAACAGCGAATGGACGATGATCTCTGGCGTCAAAGGGTTTGACTTCAATAACATCAGCTAATAATCGTCCCACCCCTGCTTCCTTAGATTGTTCTTCAACAGGAGTATCATTAAAATCAGTAAACTTTTGGTCTTCACCAAGATAGTTTTCCTGTAATGAAAACAGAAAGAATGCCCAATATATATACTGTTGATCCACAAGTTGAACTTTTTTGAGTTAGTTTTAATATACTGAAAAAAGAAATATTATCTTTCTGAGTTTGAAACTGGGCCCAGTTTCATAAAACTTTGAGGATTACCTTAACTTGTCCTCAACTCAAAAATTGACCAATCAGATTGCTTGAAAACCCAAATTTGAGGAAAATCTCAATTTGAGAAATTTTATGAATCCAGTACAGGTATAATAACTCTATGTCAATGGATATTAAGCTGAATATCAAAAGCATTGGGCACGGAAGACAGCAAGGTAGTATTAGCAGTAATTATTTAACAAGCACAATTTACATAAACTATAATTATGCAGAAATGTAATATTTTGTTTCCTATTGAAAAAGTATGAATTTTCTACATATATATCACAGCCTCGGTGGCAGAGTGGTCAATGTAGTAAGAGTACTATTGATCATGTGCCTGTCAACAATAAGGTTGCTGGTTCAACTCTGACTCCGAACAGGGTGTACTCAATTCTAATCTTAATTGACAAAGATTGCCAGTTTTCCGATCAAAGGTCAATGTTTTCTCCTGGTACTATGGCTTCCTCTATTGGATGCCATGATATAGCAGAAAAGTTGCTGAAAATGGCATTAAACACCATTCAAAGAAAATAACAAATCTACATAGTGAATCAATATAATCTGTGTAATCAAGATGTTTTCTAAACACCAGAAAGCTTGAGGATTGTTAAGTACTGCATTTAATACTGCAAAACAATAGAGAAATTTGCATAAATGATGTCAAATATTATTAGTCTTAATTTTTATATCGATCAGGATGAATTATCGAATTTTCCCACTTTCAGAATACCAGTAACATGTAACAATTATTGTTTTCTTTTCACTCTCTAGTCCTTTCCCACAAAAATGTCACTACCGTAAAAAGCTGTGTATAGTCCGCATTTACGTATTGTCCGCACCCTTTTCTTGGACCAGAAAATTGGGGAAAAATTCGTATATGCTTGTACAATCCGCACGTAAACAATTTCAAACTAGAGGCTCCCAGGAGCCTGTAATCGCTCACCTGGAATCCAAATGACTTCAACTATATTAAAATTTTTGATATTAATGTTAAATACAATAACTCCTATAAGGTGCCATCAGACAATTTCTGAAAATTAAATGGTTTTTAGGCATTGTTCTTTAGATTACTTTAGAAATTAACAGTTTTACTCTACTAATAGGTGTGTTATAGACTAATTTATAATTCAAAAACTGTTCATTTGTCCAAATTCATAATGAAAGGGCAATAACTCCTATAAAGAGTCATCTTGCAATTTTGGACTAAGCAATCATTTGTAGGGCTTCTATTGCTGATCATTTGTGCAATTTACAGTTTTAATCTAGCTGCTATAGTTTTCAAGTTACAGGACAAAAATGGAAAATTGCATAACATAATTGTCATTTAAGGGCAATAACCCCTATAAGGAGTCATCTGACAATTTCAGACCAATAAAGTGAATTGTAGGGCTTTTATTGCTGATCATTTTTGCAATTTATTTTTTCACTCTAGCTGTTATGGTTTTTAAGTTACAGGACAAAAACGGAAAATTTCATAAAAAATTGCAATTTAAGGGCAATAACTCCGATAAGGAGTCATCTGACAATTTCAGACTTATATAGTAACTTGTAGGGCTTTTATTGCTGATCATTTTTGCTATTAACAGTTTCACTCTAGCTGTTACAGTTTTTAAGTTACAGGACAAAAACGGAAAATTTCATAAAAAAATTGTCATTTATGGGCAATAACTTATTTAAGGAGTTGTCTGACAATTTCAGACCAATCAAGTGAATTGTAGGGCCTTTATTGCTGATCATTTGTGCAATTTAGTTCCAATCTAGCTGCTATTGTTTTCAAGTTACAGGACAAAAATGGAAAATTTCATAAAAAAATTACCATTTAAGGGCAATAACTCATATAAGGAGTCATCTGACAATTTCAGACCAATCAAGTGAATTGTAGGGCTTGTATTGTTGATCATTTTTGCTATTAACAGTTTTACTCTAGCTGTTATAGTTTTCAAGTTACAGGACAAAAACAGAAAATTTCATAAAAAATAACCATTTAAGGGCAATAACTCATATAAAGGAGTCATCTGACAATTTCAGACCAATAAAGTGAATTGTAGGGCTTTTATTGCTGATCATTTTTGCAATTTATTATTTCACTCTAGCTGTTATGGTTTTTAAGTTACAGGACAAAAACGGAAAATTTCATAAAAAATTGCAATTAAAGGCCAATAACTCCTATAAGGAGTCATCTGACAATTTCAGACTTTATAGTAATTTGTAGGGCTTGTATTTTTGATCCTTTTTGCTATTTGTAGTTTTACTCTAGCTGTTTTAGTTTTAAAGTTACAGGACAAAAACTAAAATTTCATAAAAAATTACCATTTAAGGGCAATAACTCATATAAGGAGTCATCTGACAATTTCAGACCAATCAAGTGAATTGTAGGGCTTTTATTGCTGATCATTTTTGCCATTTACAGTTTCACTCTACCTCGTATAGTTTTCAGGTTATATTGTAAATACCAAAAATTTTGTCAAAAATCATCAATAAAGGGCAATAACTCCTAAAAGAAGCCAATACACAACTTCATACTAATAGCAAGTATTGTAGACCTTAATGTGCTGATCAATTTGAAGTAACGGTTTTCTCTATAGCTATTATAATTTTTTAGATAATGATAAAAAACCTGTGTTGACCCCCATATTCTATTTTTAGTAACAGCGGCCATATTTGTCTGTTGATCAACACCCTGGGTACAAACTTGAAACTAGGAACCCTAAGGATGATTGTGGCCAAGTTTGAAAGAAATTGGCCCAGTGGTTTCAGAGGAGAAGATTTTTGAAAAAGTTTATGACGGACGACAGACGACCGACGACGGACGCCAAGTGATAGCAAAAGCTCACATGGACCTTCGGTCCAGTTGAGCTAAAAACGTCTCAAGATGAAGACATCGAGTCCGACTTGGTCACGCTTTTTAACAATTTTTTACTGTTATATGTAATTTATTTTCTCTTAAAATATCATTTATATTTATAGTTTTATTCATTTCTAGCGATTGTAATAAATTAAATAAAAAATAGTGCATTCTCATAGCGTCTATTTTGATCGTTGTTAAAACGGATACTCACACATTTCGAAACCAAAACAATTTGTCAACTTTCATTTATCAATGAAAACAAAGAAAACAAAAAGATTACATGTTTTATTTTAATCCCTTAATGATTGCAATCGAAACATCGACCTTCAAACATTTGAGGTTACAAAACAACGCCATTTGCACTGTACGCAATACAGGTTACACATCCACTATTTTCGTATCCGTTTTAATTTTTATTCGTCCTATATAATTATTATAACAATACTAAAAATAATTTAAGTAAAAATTAATATCATTTAAATGTATTTATATGGAAGTTTGTAAAAGAATCATGTTAGAATAGTACGAAAATACCGCATATAACACAACAACAAAATGGCGACCGCCTTGACAACATTCAACTGGACGAAACACACTCTATCGAGTCTGTATTTATGTATAATCCGCACCATTCCTTTCCAACTTAGATTAAAAGAAAAAGATCGCCGACAATACGACCCTAAATACGGTATATTATATTATCATAAAGATATTATTTGCCGTTCATCTATTTAGAATTGATCATTAAAATTTGACAAAAAGAATTTTTATCTATATTAAATAAATAGAATAATCAATTGAGCGGAGTGAATATTAAAAAATCTATCACTTGTGTTGCCAAACACATTAGATTAAACTTGTGCATGAAACAAGTTCCGTTAAAACATATGTGTTTTGCTGCACTTGTTCTTATATTTTTGATATTCAGTCTGCCAGATTGATTATCTTCAAAAGAACTCACCTTCAAATGAAGAAAGTTTCTCAGCAATGAACCATACACACATAACATAGATGGAGCCACTTCCAGCTCTAAGGCAATCAAATCTGATTCCATGTTTGCAGGATCAAAATCATCAGGTGGATCAGAACTAAGGTGTCCTCCTACCATAGGTATGAATATTTCCGCATCGATGCCCGATACCGAGTGTGAAGCCTTTGCACTACGGTCATCAGATGGAGATTCTGTCAGTATTGGCATTGGATGATAGGTGTAACCAAGACTTATTGATACATGTGATGTGGTCCAGCAATCAATCCATCCATCACTGAAAAAAAGGTCCAAGATAGAGACATTATACATGTGATGTGGTCCAGCAATCAGTCCATCCATCACTGAAAAAAAGGTCCAAGATAAAGACATTATACATGTGATGTGGTCCAGCAATCAATCCATCCATCACTGAAAAAAGGTCCAAGATAAAGACATTATACATGTGATGTGGTCCAGCAATCAATCCATCCATCACAGAATTAAGGTCCAAGATAAAGACATTAAACATGTGATGTGGTCCAGCAATCAATCCATCCATCACTGAAAAAAAGGTCCAAGATAAAGATATTGAACATGTGATGTGGTCCAGCAATCAATCCATCCATCACTGAAAAAAAGGTCCAAGATAAAGACATTAAACATGTGATGTGGTCCAGCAATCAATCTATCCATCACTGAAAAAAAGGTCCAAGATAAAGACATTAAACATGTGATGTGGTCCAGCAATCAATCCATCCATCACTGAAAAAAAGGTCCAAGATAAAGACATTAAACATGTGATGTGGTCCAGCAATCAATCCATCCATCACTGAAACTAGAGGCTCCCAGGAGCCTATATCGCTCACCTGAACCTGAAACCAAACAACCCTTTTTTATCCAGCTTTTCTTTGCTATAAGGAATTGCCCAACACTTCTGCAAAAATCATTAATTTTGACCTTTTAAGGGAAATAACTCCTATAAGGATGAGCTTTTGATGCTTAGAGGGAGAAGGGAGGTTCACTTCAAATTTGCTGTACCTGTTATACTTTTTTAACTATCAGCTATTTTAAGCCAACATAGCTATGTAGGTAGTCAGGTGTCATGATTTGCACAATTTTGGTAGAGGACGTCCTAAAGATGATGTGTGCAATGTTTCAAAGCAGTCCTTTCATTGGTTAAAGAGGAGAAGATTTAGGAGTCATCATACAACTTCAACCCAATGGCGTGTTTCATAGAGCTTTTGATGCAGATGAAGGCATGTCTCTTCCGTTTTCCTGTATCTGTTACACTTTTTTAAATATAAGCCAAAAACTGTATTTTACCCCCATCCCCCTCCATTCTATTTTTAGCCATGGCTGCCATGTTGGTTAATCTGCAGCCATGGTTGGTGCAAACTTGGTTGAGGACATTTGACGGATGATGTGTACAAAGTTTCAAAGCAGTACTTTCAGTGGTTTCAGAGGAAAAGATTTTTAAAAAATCAATTAAAACCGATTAAAAAAAACAGTTCAAGGGGAATAACTCTTAAACGGTTTATCAGACAATATTACCCCTAGAGTCATTTTTCTAGCCCTCATAGAGCAGAACAATTAAGCAATGCTAACTTTTTCTCTAGTTCTAATAATTTTTAAGATTTTGAGGCAAAAATGGCAAAAATCATCAATTTCGACAATTAAAGGGCAATAACTCCTACAAGGAGTCGTCATACAACTTTGACCCAATGGAGTGTTTTGTAGAGCTTTTGATGCTGAAGAAGAAAGTCTCTTTGGTTTTCCTGTATCTGTTATACTTTTTGAACTATAAGCCAAAAACTGTATTTTGACCCCCCTGTTCTATTTTTAGCCATGGCGGCCATGTTGGTTGGTCTGAGGCCATGATTTGTGCAAACGTGGCAGAGGACATTTTACTGATGATGTGTGCAAAGTTTCAAAGCAATCCCTTCAGTGGTTTTGGAGGAGAAGATTTTTAAAGAAAAGTTAACGATGATGACGACGACGGACAACGACGACGGACGCCAAGTGATGGCAATAGCTCACATGACCCTTCGGGTCAGGTGAGCTAAAAAAGGTCCAAGATAAAGACATTAAACATGTGATGTGGTCCAGCAATCAATCCATCCATCACTGAAAAAAAGGTCAAAGATAGAGACAATATACATGTGATGTGGTCCAGCAATCAATCCATCCATCACTGAAAAAAAGGTCCAAGATAAAGACATTAAACATGTGATGTGGTCCAGCAATCAATCCATCCATCACTGAAAAAAAGGTAAAAAAATAAAAACATTATACATGTGATGTGGTCCAGCAATCAATCCATCCATCATTGAAAAAAAGGTCCAAGATAGAGACATTATACATGTGATGTGGTCCAGCAATCAATTCATCCATCACTGAAAAAAAGGTCCAAGATAGAGACAATATACATGTGATGTGGTCCAGCAATCAATCCATCCATCACTGAAAAAAAGGTCCAAGATAGAGACAATATACATGTGATGTGGTCCAGCAATCAGTCCATCCATCACTGAAAAAAAGGTAAAAAAATAAAGACATTATACATGTGATGTGGTCCAGCAATCAATTCATCCATCACTGAAAAAAGGTCCAAGATCATAGACACCTCCTGAGTATGACATAATATTCAAGACATTGTTCCAGTTAAGTCTCTTTCACAAAATTACTTTTTAATATCAAAATAACCAACATGTTGTCTCAAAAGGTTAGGTAATTAACACATCTTGTATGTAAATCTGTGATTGACTGTCACTATTTACCTTTCAAAAGTAAACCTGTGATGCGACTGACATTATTTACATTTCTAGTGTAAATCTGTGATTTGGCAGTCATCATTTAACTTTGTGTTGTAAATCTGTAAATTTACTGTCACTGTGTACATTTCTAGTGTGTATCTCTGATTTGACTGCCACTATTTAATTTCTAGTGTAAATCTGTGATTTGACTGTTATTATTTACATTTCTATATTAATTTTGTGATTTGACTGTCACAATTTATATTTCTAGTGTATATCTCTCATTTGACTGTCACTATTTACCTATCTAGCGTGAATATGGAATTTGAATGTAACTATTTACCTTTCTAGTGTAAATCTTCTCCACTGTTTTTTGTCGGACTTAAATGGCTTGTCAATGATCTGACCATTTCTGTCCATTATCTTCATGTTTTTAGATATGGCCTGTACAATATGTCTACTTGTGTTGGTTTCTGGCAAATAAAATCTACAAAACGCATTCTCTCCCTGAAATGTAGAGACTTTAATCTTTATAGAGACTAAATCTGCAATATTCCCACAACCTTTTATGTTAAAATGTATTATAATTAGATTCAAGCATTGTATTAATAAGTATATATTGAGCAGTATTAATTTGATTTTGCTTATATAAATGACCTACTTAAAATCCGGGCACCCACCCCTCTCTCCCTCTAAGCGTCTGGCTGGATACAGAAAATCCATTTGAGAAGTTTTAATACATGATTTAAAACAAGAGCTGCACAATTTTATTAGATATTTCATGTTGAACAAGCAAATTAATATCATAAACATATGCTGACACCAATGTATTGACGACAAGGAGAATTTGTCTGCATGTTTTCAATTTTCAATGGGCTCTGACATCTTTGCTTGTATAATTGTTCATTTTCATAAATATATGATGAGTAATAACAGTAGATTCCATAACACAAAAAGTTAGAGAGGCTTTTTTTGATTGGTCAATACAAAAATTCATCTCAGATGACCATTAATGGTATGTTGTTAAATCTCCAATGTGACATATAAGTAAAACTGGAGTGATGAGAGATCAAATTTTACTTAGACTGATTATGTACAGTAGAAATCAGTCTGTGTATGGGAAACATCTAGGTCAGGGTCAGTGAAGGAGGTATGGGGAGCTCGATACACCATCTAGGTCAGGGTCAGTGAAGGAGGTATGGGGAGCTCGATACACCATCTAGGTCAGGATCAGTGAAGGAGGTATGGGGAGCTCGATACACCCTGTTTATCAGCTGTCAACATACCTTTATGACCAATCCAACATGTACAGTTGGAGGCAGGAAGTCTGTATAGGGAAGGACAAGAGACAAATCCATCGTCTGTCCACAGAAAGCTATATGTGCTGTCAACAAAGTAAACATTATAAATACATTACATTAATATAATCCTCATTTTCCCTAAACTCTATTTATTCCTTTTCAAAAGTCCCGAATATTGTGTGTAATTTTATTTATTATATAGATAGGGATGAAATATCAAATTTTCCGAGTGACAGAAATCACGGTAAATCACATGTGAAAATTATCGTTTATTTTCACTCTCGGGTTTTTTCCCGCCAAAACGTCACAATGGTTTTGTACTATACAAATATTCATCCGCCGTTCATAAAATTTAGAATTAGGCATTACAATTTTACGAAAACAATTTTGATCTATATAATAAATAGGATAATCAATTGGGCATCGTGAATATCCAAAATATGATCACTCGTGCCGCATAAAGCATCAGATTAAACTCGTGCGCGGAACAAGTTCCGCGCACTCGTTTAATCAGATGCGTTATGAGGCACTCGTGATTATATTTTGGATATTCACTCCGCCCAATTAATTATCCTATAATTATTGTGTGTACACTTTGTTACTAATTTAATTTACTAATTAATGTTTTATTCTTTTCAGCTAAGGGCTATTCCCTAACTCCATTTGCCTGTGGGCAGAATGCACTTGAAATTAAGGGGTACCACCAATAGATTTAAATTAAAATTAAACCCTTCCACTCCCCTACAATTTTCCTATATCAAATTATTATTATTTTATGTTTTTGGCACCCCACACAACAAATTTCAAAATGTAATTTTACCCCCTACAAACACATTATTTTATAGACGGCGTCCTGCGCCGGGGGTATATTTTTTTCTGGAATACCACTAAAAATCTGTAGTATCTAATTGTACTACGGCTCATATTTGACACCAGAAAGCAATATATGGACAGTATACGACTAATTGTGAGGAGGTAAGAGGTAGCTGGTTAACACCCACCCCCCCCCCCAAACTTTGGCAGGAAAACTGCCAATCCTTGTAACTTACTTAGATTCAAGTAAACCCTACCAGAAATTAAACTCAACTCAAAAACTTAATGTTGAGAAGTAGAAAACACAGCTACCATGACCCTGATATAATTATTTGATCTGTAACTTATTACATTTCCAACCATACTTTACCATTTTCTGTCTGTGACGAGGATGTATCAATCCAGTTGTATTCATTCGTCAACAGAACAAGTTCAAATTCTTTTATTATGAGATTGATTGTCCAGGTATATGGTACAAAACTGTAAATATCGGGACGCGATGAAGATGACCAGTCTTCCATTAAATCTAAAACAAAAAGGAACATGGTACAACATTATAAATATCAGAAGATGTAGAAGACAACCAGTCTTCAACTGAATTTAAAATAAATAAATCATTTTCTATTCAATAGCTTAACCATCAGCCCCCAAAATTATACTGTTGGTTTCTAACTGACTACTGAAATTGCATTTAACTTTTTAAACAATTTTCCCCGATTCTGAACTTGTATATTTTCAGAACCTACATCAAGTTTGAAATTAAGTTTGTTATTTTCAGTATAATTTACTTTGTCTTAGGGATATAACATTAATTATGGTTTCCACATGGTGCCTCTTGAGTTGATGTATACAAATGATGGAAACAAATACTTTTACACATTGAAAAGAATAATAAAAACTTGAGGAAGATATCCTTGGAGACACTTTGGCTAATTGATGACTGAACCATGTGTGTATGGATGAAGGTCAGCAATCACTCAAAATGTGTTTCAATGGCCCCATATAGGCTTCCCATAACAGACCACTGCTGACAAGTTAATAGCAGAAATGACCTACGTAGTAGACAATACACCCTAGTCTATAAAAAATATAATGATAATTAAAGTCCAGCAAAATGATGTTACAAACCTACCTTTAAAGAAATGCTTCAAGTGAAATATAAGAAATACTGTAGCTTTACAGGCAATGAAGTCACAGGTCCAGTCCTGGTGATCATTCCATGCCATAGGGTAGGATGCCTTTACTGTGAACTAAAATTACAATTAAAAGTTCTGGTCAGACATATTTGAATTACTTAGTAGGCAATAAGTCACTTTGTAAATTTTTTTTTGTACATAATTTTGCGTGCAACTCCATATACCTGACCAACTGTTATCTAACAAACACTTCTGCTAAAGATACCTTCCAAGAGATATTGATTCAGAGTTTATTATAATTTATTGTTCTTCTTAGACTGTAAAGGACCTCTAATCTTCAATCCTGCAAAGTTAGAATTCATTAGGCCATGTATTTTCAGAATTGTAGTCAGTTTATTCGTAAGAATTTGTATCCTTTTAATCTCATACTTTCTATTTGATCCAGATAAAATAAGGAAGTGCTAATACACATCATTGGTAACAAGTTAAAGAACATTTTTCCTGGTAGTTTTGGAGAATATTAAAGTGCAAAAAGATTAAAAATCGATATGCACAGGGGTGCAAAAGCAGAGTTGCCGTATTTTATTAACCAAAACTTTCCTTGTCTTCATTTTAAGATTTAACATAATTGGTTATTACAGGCATTACATGTAAACTGGAGACAAAGTGAGGAAGGGTTTCAGCAGGAAAAATGTAAGCTTTATCAACAAATTTTCAAAGTTGCATAAAATATGAATATGTGAATCCTCTAACAGTATTGAACCATTGTGTAAAATTTCAGATATGTACTTGATGTAGTTTTTGAGTTATGGTCCGGAAACCACTAATTCAAGAAATTTTCTAACGTTTTTCTGTCACTGTGACCTTGACCTTGAACAGATTTACCCCAAAATCAATAAGGTTCCTCCTCTTATGGTATGTAACAATATACCAAAGTTTAATTAAAATCAGTTGAGGACTTTTTGAGTTATGGTCCGGAAATCACTAATTCAAGAAATTTTCTAACGTTTTTCTGTCGCTGTGACCTTGACCTTGAACGGATTTACCCCAAAATCAATAGGGTTCCTCCTCTTATGGTATGTAACAATATCCCAAAGTTTCAATAAAATTGGTTGAGAACTTTTTGAGTTATGGTCCGGAAACCACTAATTCAAGAAATTTTCTAACGTTTTTCTGTCGCTGTGACCTTGACCTTGAACGATTTACCCCAAAATCAATAGGGTTCCTCCTCTTATGGTATGTAACAATATCCTAAAGTTTCATTAAAATCGGTTCACAACTTTCTGAGTTATGGTCCGGAAACCAATTGTTGACGCCCGCCCGCCTGCCCGCCCGCCATCATCATAACAATAGCCGAGTTCAACTTTGTTGCAACTCGGCTAAAAATAGTAAATTGTACAAACCACAGTTGACAGCAATAACCAATCGAACAGACTTTAAATCTGACAGACTGCATGATTTCAATACAAATTATTCTTAATTTTTATAAAATTAAAATTATTATACACCAGGACTCAAAAAACAGTTGATAAGCCCTGCCATGGACCTGGTGTGAAAAGTTTAGAAACTTTTTAAAAATATATATGTAATCTTGGGTCAATTATTCACTGATAGCGTTATAGAATACCTACTTCAAACGTTTCACACTCAATCAGAGATCTGTACTGTAAACTAGTTGTGGCATCAGCCAATAGAAACTGGCCTTTGACGGTGGTTGTGTAGCCATCCTCTGCTACAATCCATGGAATGTTCATCTCAATGTAGGATCCCTGACTGGCATTCATGTGGATAGCCTGTGTTTCCTGTAGGACAATCAACCATTTATTTTTAATCAATAAATGTGTAGCCATTCAATGTTTGTTTATAAATAAATGTGTAGCAATTCAATTTTATAGACAAATGTGTAGCCATTCAATATTTGTTTATGGATAAATGTGTAGCCATTCAATGTTTGTTTATAGATAAATGTGTAGCCATTCAAAGTTTGTTTATAGATAAATGTTTAGATAATTAATGTTTGTTTATAGATAAATGTTTAGCCATTCAATGTTTGTTTATAGATAAATGTGTAGCCATTCAATGTTTATAGATAAATGTGTAGCATTTTAAATGTTTGTTTATAAATAAATGTTTATCCATTCAATGTTTGTTTTTTTATAAATGTGGAGCTATTCAATGTTTGTTTTTATATAAATGTGTAGCCATTCAATGACCTCTTCCATAAATTTATGTTTGGCAAGGTCCTTTCTAGTGTCAGCTTTCCAACCAACACAACACATTTACATTTTTCTTTGTATTGCCTTTCTTTATATGAAATTTGCTGCCTTAATTTTTACTAACTCACATGATCAGCATAACAATGTCCACCTCCCTTGATTTGAGGAGAGATGTTATATTGAGAAATTGACGTAATGTTTCCCACAATTTTTTTAAGACATAATAAGATGTACATATATTTTTTAAGTATATATTTATAGTTCCATCAAATACCGTATTTTCCGCACGTTTAGTCGATGTGGACAATAAGTCGAATAGACGATTTTTGGTAAAATTCGGGTAAAAAAACATAGATAAGTCGAATTCGGTCCATAAGGTACTACTGCTAAATGGAGGGGGGTGTTGAACAGAAGATCTGAAACAGCCAAACAACCCAGTTATCTTTTTTTTTTACTTTACCTAATCCATTCTGATCAACAAGGAGGGGGGTGTTGAACAGAAGATCTGAAACAGCCAAACAACCCAGTTAACTTTTTTTTTACTTTACCTAATCCATTCTGATCAATACAGAGGAGGGCATTGAACAGAAGATCTGAAACAGCCAAACAACCCAGTTATCTTTTTTTTACTTTACCTAATCCATTCTGATCAACAAGGACAGACAAACCAAATTAAACAAAATAACGAATCTCTTACTTCCAAACCATAGACCTTAGTCATAAAATAGCCCTCATTAAAAGTTCTGGGCACTGATGTTGCTTTTTGCTGGAACTTTCATGTCCAACTAAAGGATGACAATGATCTTACTGAATTTTTAGTGAACAGTATATCAATAGTTGATATGTGGTACATATTCATCCTGAATTCGAATGTTTTATACTGTCTGCGTTCTCCTGGCTTTGGCTCAATGGTTGGAACTATGTCTTGGTAGTCAGCTGGGTAGAAAAACTTCCATAACATTTCCCTGCAAAATAAATATACTAAAATCAGTATAAAAGATGCACTTGTACATCTTAATAACCTTTGGGTACTTCTCTTTGTTTTTTTCTGTTCTTCTGTGTTAGAAAGGTTCTGACATGGAAAGGATAGAGCAACTATAGCACTTTAAAAAAAGTTACTCGGTGAATTACATAATCTGAACTTTGTTATTGTACTCTATCAATAAACATACACAAGTAAACATAAAATAACTGCTTAATCGATATCTTTGTTTCTCAATTTCATACATCCTCACAAGTCAGGGTTTCTGTGTCCACATGTGTCCACGAAACCCTGACATGGATACATGAGGACACAGAAACCCTGACTTGTGAGGATGAATTTCATAATAAATATGTTAATTTCAGGAACAGATGTAAGTACAGTAGAACTTCAATAAATTGTTAAAAAAACATCAGTAGTTGAAATTGATCTCTTCTGTACTGTGACATTTTTTTTTTAGGGTGCTCATGAATTTCTTGCAGGCTGAGTGTTTGGTTTGGAAACTAAAATTTGTTTTGAACATATGTAGATGTTTATTTCATGAATTTTGTTATGAATAAAGTTGTTTCAAGTGTAATAGTTTGTGAATTTAAAATTTCTACATCAGTGATTATTTACGTCCGTTGATTATGCAAAAATACCAATTTTATATATGTCATTGCAGTTAAATTTAGTATATAATTTCCACAGTATTTAATAGCAACAAATTTTTCTTAAAATAATCTTCTTTAACAACTGGCTTTTAATATCAATTAAAGTGCAATTGTCAACAAAAGTTGTAATGAATATTTTGAATTGGAATTTTTTCATTTCAATTTCATAATCCATCTTGTACGTTTAATATTTTTAATTGAAAAAGAAATTTTTTCCCTGTTAAAACTCATTACGAGTCATGATATAATTATTATCTGTTGTGTTTTTTTATTCTGATTGTTTTGGCTTCTGTTTTGCACGTCCTTTGTACCTGAAGTTAATTGATTCACATTGACACTTATAATTATAGTTATTGATTGTGACTTACACAAATTTACCGGTCCGTCTAAATACTACTTAGCCCCAATTATGCACCTAGCCCATCAAATCTAATAGTTTTTACGTTTTTTAACATTTCATAGGAAAAATATTGATATGTTAGGGTAGAATTATTATTTTTAAAAAGAAAACTTTCAAAATAAGCGAGGTATCTAACATTTTGTTGGCACGCGCCATAACAATACAATCCCCAAGCGCTGCGGGAAGCCACGCGTGACACAATAGAAAGGTTAATTGCTATAATTATTTGTTAATTATCTTTAACTGTTCAATCAGACTCTATCATGAATTATTTTAAAGGAAATAAATGTTAAATAAACCCAAAATTTACTTCAATATAAATGTTTTGCTGCCAATTTAGCACTTATTATTTTAACGCTAAACTTAATAATCATGACTGTAAAAGAAGTTGTATATACCCACGGTAACAACAAACTACCGTCATTTATCTGTTATACAAACCAGCAACTTACTGATATGAAACAATTTCTAGCTACAAATACAGACCGCATCTTGGGTATAGACAGAACATTTAATTTAGGGTCAGTTTACGTGACAAATCTGGTTTACAAGAATACTAAAGTTGTTTCCAAAGAGACAGGTGACCATCCAATATTCTTAGGACCTGTATTTTTGCAATGGGAAGGTTCATTTCGATCGCATTATACTTTTCTGTCTCATAATAAAGCACGAATTCAAGAAACTGTCACTTGTATTGACCTCCGATTCGGTAGTGACGATGAACCTGGCCTTACCAAAGCTTTAGACATTTCCGAACATTTGCCGGCTTTTATGTACTAAACACATCAAGGACAATGTGTCAGACCATCTAAAAAACAAAATTGGTTGCAAAGATGACGAACAGGCTTTCATTCTTTCTAAACTTTTCGGGTGCAATGGACTTACCTCCGCTGTTGATTCGATAGACTTTGACATTAAAGCCCGTGAAATAACTAATAATTTACCACAATTCGACCCATATTTTCAAGGACAACTTATAAATCGCATAAGCCAGCATGTCATTATTCCAAGAGACAGCTTAAACAATAAAATCTTTGTACAAAAATTTTAAAATACCAGAAACAAAAAGAATAGCCACAAAACCCTACCAGAGATGTAGACCAAAAAATTGTAGGACAAAACCACAATTTTAAATAATTTTTGTGTTATGCTGTACATTTCTTGAAACATTGTCTGTATATATTTGTATTATACACTGTACATTTCTTGGAACGTTGTCTGTTTATATTTGTATTTTGTGTACATTACCTGCCCTAATTAGATAAGTGTGATAATCTTTAACGGTTGACTGCTTTTATGATTAATGGCACGTGCCCAATGAAAATATTTCTATGCAATTTTTTCAATAACCATTTTATGAAAAGTCACCAAACTTGGACAGGTGCCTTGTCATCTTCAAATTAATATATCAGCATTAAAAAATTAACAAATAATTCATTCCTTCATGGGCTAGGTGCATATCTATGGCTAAGTGCACTTAGCCTAGGCTAAGCAGTATTTAGACGGACCCCGAATTTACTATCAAAGGGACCTTTAAATGAGCTTTAGTTTTCAAAAAATCAGTGTTAAAAAACACAGTTTTTTGTGTATAAACACATATAGAAATAAATGACTGGACATTGAAACAGTTAGAGAAAACAGTGGTGTTCGAGACATTCGAATTCTAGCTACCAAATTTTACTTTAATTTCCATCAGTTCTAGAATTACCTCTGTCTGTCAGCCCAGGGTCTATATTAGTCAGTGTTTGTACTACACTTACTTACCTTTGTCTGTCAGCCCAGGGTCTATATTAGTCAGTGTTTGTACTACACTTACTTACCTTGTCTGTCAGCCCAGGGTCTATATTAGTCAGTGTTTGTACTACACTTACTTACCTCTGTCTGTCAGCCCAGGGTCTATATTAGTCAGTGTTTGTACTACACTTACTTACCTTTGTCAGCCCAGGGTCTATATTAGCCAGTGTTTGTACTACACTTACTTACCTCTGTCTGTCAGCCCAGGGTCTATATTAGTCAGTGTTTGTACTACACTTACTTACCTCTGTCTGTCAGCCCAGGGTCTATATTAGTCAGTGTTTGTACTACACTTACTTACCTTGTCTGTCAGCCCAGGGTCTATATTAGTCAGTGTTTGTACTACACTTACTTACCTCTGTCTGTCAGCCCAGGGTCTATATTAGTCAGTGTTTGTACTACACTTACTTACCTTGTCTGTCAGCCCAGGGTCTATATCAGTCAGTGTTTGTACTACACTTACTTACCTTTGTCTGTCAGCCCAGGGTCTATATTAGTCAGTGTTTGTACTACACTTACTTACCTTTGTCTGTCAGCCCAGGGTCTATATTAGTCAGTGTTTGTACTACACTTACTTACCTTGTCTGTCAGCCCAGGGTCCATATTAGTCAGTGTTTGTACTACACTTACTTACCTTTGTCTGTCAGCCCAGGGTCTATATTAGTCAGTGTTTGTACTACACTTACTTACCTTTGTCTGTCAGCCCAGGGTCTATATTAGTCAGTGTTTGTACTACACTTACTTACCTTTGTCTGTCAGCCCAGGGTCCATATTAGTCAGTGTTTGTACTACACTTACTTACCTTTGTCTGTCAGCCCAGGGTCTATATTAGTCAGTGTTTGTACTACACTTACTTACCTTGTCTGTCAGCCCAGGGTCTATATTAGTCAGTGTTTGTACTACACTTACTTACCTTGTCTGTCAGCCCAGGGTCTATATTAGTCAGTGTTTGTACTACACTTATTTACCTCTGTCTGTCAGCCCAGGGTCTATATTAGTCAGTGTTTGTACTACACTTACTTACCTTTGTCTGTGAGCCCAGGGTCTATATTAGTCAGTGTTTGTACTACACTTACTTACCTTTGTCTGTCAGCCCAGGGTCTATATTAGTCAGTGTTTGTACTACACTTACTTACCTTTGTCTGTCAGCCCAGGGTCTATATTAGTCAGTGTTTGTACTACACTTACTTACCTCTGTCTGTCAGCCCAGGGTCTATATTAGTCAGTGTTTGTACTACACTTACTTACCTTGTCTGTCAGCCCAGGGTCTATATTAGTCAGTGTTTGTACTACACTTACTTACCTCTGTCTGTCAGCCCAGGGTCTATATTAGTCAGTGTTTGTACTACACTTACTTACCTTTGTCTGTCAGCCCAGGGTCTATATTAGTCAGTGTTTGTACTACACTTACTTACCTCTGTCTGTCAGCCCAGGGTCTATATTAGTCAGTGTTTGTACTACACTTACTTACCTTTGTCTGTCAGCCCAGGGTCTATATTAGTCAGTGTTTGTACTACACTTACTTACCTCTGTCTGTCAGCCCAGGGTCTATATTAGTCAGTGTTTGTACTACACTTACTTACCTTGTCTGTCAGCCCAGGGTCTATATTAGTCAGTGTTTGTACTACACTTACTTACCTTTGTCTGTCAGCCCAGGGTCTATATTAGTCAGTGTTTGTACTACACTTACTTACCTTTGTCTGTCAGCCCAGGGTCTACACTTACTTACCTTTGTCTGTCATCCCAGGGTCTATATTAGTCAGTGTTTGTACTACACTTACTTACCTCTGTCTGTCAGCCCAGGGTCCATATTAGCCAGTGTTTGTACTACACTTATTTACCTCTGTCTGTCAGCCCAGGGTCCATATTAGTCAGTGTTTGTACTACACTTACTTACCTTTGTCTGTCAGCCCATGGTCCATAATTAAAGTCAGTGTTTTTACCACACCCAGCCACCACACCAAAACAGGGATAAGTTTTTAGTACCACAGTCTCACCATCTGCTAACTGAACACTCTCTGGTTCATACGGCACTGTTCCTAGAAAAATTAGGGACAAAAATCAGAACATTGAAGAAAACTTATCAGACTCATATTTCTTTCTATGCTAATTTAGGTTTAACACATATAATAAAATGATAAAAATTGCAAAAATTATACATTATGAACTCAATTGTCAAATGCTTTATGCTTTCCAAAGTTCTTACGTGTCATTTGCTTATTTCCAGATGTCTAATTACCAACGGTGATCAATATCAAGAAGGTAGAGTACAATGGCCCTAATGAAAAACTAAAACTGATTGCTAAACTAACACTTGTAAATCAATTAGAACATTCAAGTTCTTTCAAATAATATTTATTGTAATAATTGGCTTAGTTAACATATAAGGTGCAATATTGAAAGAATAAACATATCCAGTCATCAGTGATAATTTCTATAGGTGACAGGGCTGTCAAGTTTTCAGATCAAAATGCGGGTGCATTCCAGTTTGCCTTTTCCCAATTTGCCGATTCGCTTTATTTAACCAAATAAGAACAATCAACAAGGTATATATAAGAATTTTATCCAGAATTATGTGTGTTTAAGAAAATTGTGTAAATTAATTATATTAATTAAAATAATTCAATTAATTTAATTGACATAAAAAGTGAAATAAAAAGAATTTAAATGGTTACTGAAAATAATCAGTGTGGGAATTCATTTGTTTCAAAATCAATATGAGAAGCAGATAATTTTCAATTGAAAAAAATTAAGTGAATTTAATTCACTTAACTTTACAGACAATTATGGATGCTTAGGAAAAAATTAAGCAAATTAATCACAAATACTTTTAGTGATCTTTCACAATTATAAATTATTAGCTTGGGTTGTTATTGATTGAGAAAAACTATTTTTATAATAAAGAAAATTTCAAAAAGAATTGCAAGTAAGTGACAGAACTTTGCCAACCAATTTCACATATTTCCCATCAATATTACAGAGAATGAATACATAAACCTACAATCATTCATGGATACACCTTGAAGATTGTTCTTAAATGTTCAAATATCAGTAAATCGGCAAACTGGGAATCGGCAAATTGGACATGGCAATCTGGGATTCTGCAAACTAATACTAAACCCAAAATGTATGAGATCTGGCTTGGTAAAAAAATCAAAAGATCAACGTGAGAAAACAATAGATCAAAGGAATTTGCCAACACATTGGCTGAAAAATGAGTCATTCTCATGAGAATTATGTGGGACTTGACAGGCCACACATGGGTGTACCATGAAGCAGATTGGTTTCAGCACAGCTTTTTGAAAGTGGAAGTTTGCTAAACAGAATTATTTTGGGGTTTAAAGTAATGTTATTTATTTTATTTGTTAGAACATTTTTGGCCAGATAAGTATGGCATGTTTATAACAAACTGTTAGTAATATTATGATTTTTACAATAACTTCATGTATGATGCTGTCTGTATCTATAGAATATAGCTAGCTCAAGCTATGGCAACACCAGACAACTCTTGTGGGTAAAGCAAAAGCAACGTGCAAAAACAAATTTGGTCCACCATAAGTAGCTTGGATCCAGTAATTTGGTGGACCAAATTAATGTCCACCTTTCTCCACCATTCTCTGAAAATATTGCATGAAGACTGTACGTTTTCACTTATTATATGGGTCTTTCCTTTTAAATTAATGTCCAATTTCAATTAATAACATAACTGACAGGAAGTGATTGTTTTATGAGCTCATAGCAACATGATATAAATCAACTCGTTCAACCTGCATTTCTCCTCTTCTTCTCAATCAAACATTGATAATCAAAATTGTAAATGAAAATAAAACTTTATCAAAGCTATCAAGGTTAACAAAATTTAATACGCCAGGTGGGTGTAAAGTTTTGAGCACATTTTTCATTATCTCCCATTTGAAATTAAAAAAATTTTTTCCTAAAATGTTAACAAGTATCATTGCAGTATATAGTATGATATATAATCTGTCTTGAGCTTAAAAGTACTCAGTTAGTGGTAACAGATACCTCTATGTCTGTTATGTTTGTTTGTTTGAATGTAATTTTTCAGCTACAGTATGGCGTTTAGTTTTTATTGGAGGAGGAAGCCGGGGTATCTTGAGAAAAACCCCCAGACCTTCGGTAAGAAAACTGGCAATCATTGTCAATTAAGACTGGAGTAGAGTACACCCTGCATGCAGCAAGACTCAAACCCAAATTCTCAGTGTTGACAGACCATGTGATCAATATAGTATACGAACTACCTTAACCATATGGCCACCATGCTTCCCTCTATGTCTGAAATTAGGCTTGGGTGCATTCCAGTTTGCCGATTCCCAGATTGCCGCATCCAATTTGCCGATTCATATTTTTTCAGCAAATATTAAGGTGTATTCCAGAATTTTATCGAGAATAATGTGTGTTTAAGAAAATGTGTAAATTAATTATATTAATTAAATAATTCAAATTAATTTAATTAATACTAGAGGCTCCCAGGAGCCTGTATCGCTCACCTAAACCTGAAACCAAACAACCCCTTTTTATCCAGCTTTTCTTTCTTTGCTATAAGGAATTGCCCAACACTTCTGCAAAAATCATTAATTTTGACATTTTAAGGGAATTAACTCCTATAAGAAGGAGCTTTTGATGCTTAGAGGGAGAAGGGAGGTTCACTTCAAATTTGCTGTACCTATTATACTTTTTTAACCATCAGTCGAAAACTCTCTCGACTCCCCCCCCCCCTTTTTCATTTTTTCTATTTTAAGCCAGCGTAGCTATGTAGGTAGTCAGGTGTCATGATTTGCACAATTTTGGTAGAGGACATCCTAAAGATGATGTGTGCAATGTTTCAAAGCAGTCCTTTCATTGGTTAAAGAGAAGATTTTTTAAAATCGAGTAAAATTGATTAAAAAAATGTTCAAGGAGAATAATTCCTAAACGGTTCATCAGACAATCTTGACCCTAAAGTCATTTTTGTAGCCCTCATAGAGCAGAACAATTAAGCAATGCTAACTTTTTCTCTAGTTCTAATAATTTTCAAGATTTTGAGGCAAAAATGTCAAAAATAATCAATTTCGACAATTAAAGGGCAATAACTCCTATAAGGAGTCATCATACAACTTCAACCCAATTGAGTGTCTCGTAGAGCTTTTGATGCAGATGAAGGCATGTCTCTTCGGTTTTCCTGTATCTGTTACACTTTTTTAAATATAAGCCAAAAACTGTATTTTACCCCTCCCTCCTTTCCGTCCTATTTTTAGCCATGGTGGCCATGTTGGTTAATCTGCAGCCATGGTTGGTGCAAACTTGGTTGAGGACATTTGACAGATGATGTGTACAAAGTTTCAAAGCAGAACTTTCAGTTGTTTCAGAGGAGAAGATTTTAAAAAATCAATTAAAACCGATTAAAAAAAACAGTTTAAGGGGAATAACTCTTAAACGGTTAATCAGACAATCTTGACCTTAAGTCATTTTTGTAGCCCTCATAGAGCAGAACAATTAAGCAATGCTAACTGTTTCTCTAGTTCTAATAATTTTCAAGATTTTGAGGCAAAAATGGCAAAAATCATCAATTTTGACAATTAAAGGGCAATAACTCCTACAAGGCGTCATCATACAACTTTGACCGAATGGGATGTTTTGTAGAGCTTTAGATGCTAAAGAAGGATGGTCTCTTCGGTTTTCCTGTATCTGTTATACTTTTTGAACTATAAGCAAAAAACTGTATTTTGACCCCCCTGTTCTATTTTTAGCCATGGCGGCCATGTTGGTTGGTCTGAGGCCATGATTTGTGCAAACTTGGTAGAGGACATTTTACTGATGATGTGTGCAAAGTTTCAAAGCAATCCCTTCAGTGGTTTTGGAGGAGAAGATTTTTGAAGAAAAGTTAACGACAACGACGGACGACGACAGACGCCAAGTGATGGCAATAGCTCACATGACCCTTCGGGTCAGGTGAGCTAATAAAAAGTGAAATAAAAAGAATTTAAATTGTTTCTTATAAATTATCAGCTTGTGACGTTATTTATTTGCAAACCAAAATGAGAAGCAGATAATTTTCAATTGAGAAAAATCTAGTGAACCTAATCGACCGAACTTAAAGGACAATTATTTGGATGCTGAGAAAAATATTAAGCAAATTAATCACAAATACATTTTTAATGTGATCCTTCACAATTCTATATAATCAGCTTGGGTCGTTATTGTTTTGAATTAATATGATGAGATATTAATCAAGAAAATTACAAAATGAATTTCAAGTAAGTGACAGAACTTTACCAACCAATTTTACATCTTGTCCAATCAATATTACGGAGAATGAATACAAAAATCTATAATCATTTAAATATACACCATTAAATGGTCAAATATCAGTGAATCGGCAATCTGGGAATCGGCAAATTTGGAATCGGCAAACTGGTACTAATCCTTAGGCTTATAGTTACCCAAAGTTAGTGGTAACAGATAACTCCACATCTGAATTAGACTTATACTTACCTAAAGTTAGTGGTAACAGATAACTCCACGTCTGAATTAGACTTATACTTACCTAAAGTTAGTGGTAACAGATAACTCCACATCTGAATTAGACTTATACTTACCCAAAGTTAGTGGTAAGATACCTCCATGTCTAAATTGGACTTATTCTTACCCAAAGTTAGTGGTAACAGATAACTCCACATCTGAATTAGACTTATACTTACCTAAAGTTAGTGGTAACAGATAACTCCACGTCTGAATTAGACTTATATTTACCCAAAGTTAGTGGTAACAGATAACTCCACATCTGAATTAGACTTATACTTACCTAAAGTTAGTGGTAACAGATAACTCCACATCTGAATTAGACTTATACTTACCCAAAGTTAGTGGTAACAGATAACTCCACGTCTGAATTAGACTTATATTTACCCAAAGTTAGTGGTAACAGATAACTCCACATCTGAATTAGACTTATACTTACCCAAAGTTAGTGGTAAGATACCTCCACATCTGAATTAGACTTATACTTACCCAAAGTTAGTGGTAACAGATACCTCCACTTCTGCATTAGACTTATACTTACCCAAAGTTAGTGGTAAGATACCTCCACGTCTGAATTAGACTTATATTTACCCAAAGTTAGTGGTAACAGATAACTCCACATCTGAATTAGACTTATACTTACCTAAAGTTAGTGGTAACAGATAACTCCACGTCTGAATTAGACTTATATTTACCCAAAGTTAGTGGTAACAGATAACTCCACGTCTGAATTAGACTTATACTTACCTAAAGTTAGTGGTAACAGATAACTCCACATCTGAATTAGACTTATACTTACCTAAAGTTAGTGGTAACAGATACCTCCACATCTGCTTTAGACTTATACTTACCAAAGTTAGTGGTAACAGATAACTCCACATCTGAATTAGACTTATACTTACCCAAAGTTAGTGGTAAGATACCTCCACGTCTGCATTAGACTTATACTTACCAAAGTTAGTGGTAACAGATACCTCTGAATTAGACTTGTCTATATTTTTTACTAGAATTTTACAAAAAATCTTCAATTGGACTCAATGGCAACAATGGTGTCTTACCTGGCTCATCCATAAAGAAATGTATATTTAGAATCCTTGTCTGTAAAACAACAAAGCCCTCTCCCATGTTACGTGGTGGTCTGAAAAATATATTACTTTGGATATTGATTTTAACTTTTCATCACCAACCAAGTATTGTCATCCTTACATGAATGGTTATTGAAGAACTTATCAAATCCATAAACTTTAATGTAGACACAGGACTGTGGAAATTGAGGTCAAGGTCAGGAGACACCTACCAGACAGTCATGTACCTACTATTAATCAGCAATCTATATACCAAATATTGTCATCCTGTCATGCAAGGTTACAGAGGAACTGACCCGATCATAAAAACTTCAACGTACCAACTTAGCCCAATGTTTCATTGAAATACTGTATAAGTGGTTTTTTTCGCGTGGGGAAAATTTAGCGTTTTTGTTAAAAAACTGTGTGGGTTTATTTTGGCGTAAAGTAATTTTCGCAGACCGTAATCATAATGAATAACTCTATCATTTGTCTTAATATTTCGTGCGTTTTTATTTTCGCGTCCCCTTTTCACTTTTATCGGGAATAAAGCGGGAATAGTTCAATCTCACTGTGTCGATAGTTCAATCTCACTGTGTCATTATTTCAATCTCACCGTGTATTTAGTTCATTATATCCAAGTACATAGTTCAGTGTCAGATATCTTAACATGACAAACTTTCTGGCTGGTAATAAAGAATACCTCTTAATCCAGCCTACTTACTCATCCACTGGTCCACTATATTTAGGACTTGGTACAAACATTATTTTGAAGTTTTCTGCTTTGCCTTTACAGTCATGCATAAGAACATCGAATGGAGTTGAGGCAGGCTTGGTGGTGTATGTGAAATTTCCATCATCAAACTTGACTATCATAGAATTAGGAACTAAATGATTGCCAAATATTACTCTTCCCTACAAAACAGTATCATATAAACAGGACAATAATCTCGATAAACAGATATATTTTGCAAATTAATCAAATATATATCTGAATTACATATTACCATTTATATATACTACGAGTGCTAGTTGTTAAGATTTTTTTCCTTATAAGCAGGACAAAAAAGAAACAACTGTTTAAAACAGAAGTAGTTTGGTGCCATGACTTGTATGTATAAAGATTGACATTTAATGCCTTACTTCTGTTGCTGGGGTAAACTAATCTGCAGTGATTCATTTAGGCATTCGTCCCATGTTAGGAAGACGCATAAATCTAAAACATGTGCCTCACGGGAATGCACAAATTTTCAATCAAGACAATGGCTATTGCACAATCATGTCAAAGTTTAACTTGTGAGCAATCGGAAAGTTTTTTGACACCGTTAAGATATTCACCTATCACCGACAGGAAAATGTTCCGTAGTGTCCAATTGGACAGCAGCTTGACATAATTAGCCAATTGCCAAGCTTGTAATTATCGACTTAATTCAGTGCCCAGTTGTACAATATGGTACTTACTCAGAACATACTTTTGGAACAATATTTTTAAATAATAAAGGTGAAAGAGAATGAATTGTATTCATATAATATTTTTAAGATAAGATGTGTAGTTGTACACTACGAACAGCTATTGTGACTTTTTAACAAATTCACATACGTAAATTTTGCACCAACCAATTTCTGATTCAGAACAAAACAGCCATATTATTATATTTATCAAATCTTTATAAATACTGTGGCCTATCACTGAAAATAATAGATGCAGTCAACTATGTTCCAATATGTTCATATCTTGACTGCACAAGGGAGAATAGTATTACCTGAAACACTGACAAGGTCTGAGCAAAAAGCAAGGGTGTTATCAATGTTAAAGGCAGTACCACTCTGTGTTCTAGGATTTTTGGGGATTTTTTTTTCAATAATCCCCACTTTTTAAATGTACATACCCACGGGTGACCAGGACAAAAAAACACTTTTCTGTGCTGAGAAATCACTTTCCATTGGTGAGGGGAAATGGGAATCCTAGAACAGTGCCTCTTTTACGAAGTGCTGTCAAGTATCATGGCAATGTCTCTATATATTTATTTCATTTAAGAATTAAGAAATGCTGTGTTTTAGATTGTATTATTTAATTTGAAATATTTAGCTGTAAGATTTAAATACAGGCCTCATCATATATCATTCTTGAGTATTTTATAGGCTAAATACAGATCATTTTTCTAAACTTTGTATGACTGTTTTTGTTCATTTAGGTTCTTCATGTAAATATTTATTTATACAAATTAAAAATAAACAGTTTGTGTTGATTGTATTTGAATTATGGGAAAGACCATTACTAGAAAGTAAGATTTCCCGATGATAATACCCTTGTGTCAAATTACTGCAGATTAATTTACATCAGCTGCCCTTATTTTATGCAATTGAAACAAATATAATTTTACTATGAAAAAGAAGAAATTAATATATCTACTTAACTGCAGTGCTTTTCATAAAAAATCGTGAGTGCAAAATCTATCGTAAGTGCTGACGTCACAATGAATTTTCCTTTGATCTTCCAACACTTGCAATAGATTTTACACTTACGACTTTTTGTGAAATCGACTCCAGATCTGTAACTTAAAGATACCCATATCTTGATTTTAACTTATATACCTACCGAACTGATTTGTAACTTAATGACCGGTATCAAATCTCTCCATACAAATTCATTCTTAACATCAGACCTGAAATGGAAGATCAAGTCATTACCTGTGTTTACATTGTGTGACCTTGTCTAGAAAATCCACTCATGCATGAGATGAGTGTAAACACAGAAACCTGGGCTTGATGCTTTGTTTTTTTAAACAAACAAACATTTCACTTGTTTTGTCAAAGTGCACTTACAGACAAATTAACTACAAACAATAAGAAACAGAAAAGAAGTAACAATTGAAAACATGGAACATAATGAGTTTCTGGGGTTTTACTGTAAAATGATACCCACTGTTTCTTTTCATCTTCTTCTGTTTTGTCTTTTTTGTTTTCTGAGTCTCCCTCGTCAGATTTACCCGAAAATAATTTTTCCAATTTAGAATAATTAACCGATCTGTTATAAATATGGAACTCAATGTCATCTAGAAACACAAATACTCTGGATTCTGAGTGTGAGAGATCTGGAAACAAAAATAAGAGTAATTAACCGAACTGTTATAAATATGGATCTTAATGTCATCTAGCCCAATATTCATAAGTACAAAAACGAAGTTTTGGGAGACATATTGTTTTTGTCTGGTTTCTTATTATTATGTCTCCCAAACGAAGTTTTGGGAGACATATTGTTTTTGTCCGGTTTCTTATTATTATTCTTCTTCTTTTTTCTTTTTGTTTCTTTTTTGTCTTTCCGTGTAATCTTGTCTGCACAGTTTCTCTGAGATACAATGTCCAATCAAGATGAAACTTTGGGAACATGTCAAGGGTGACCTGAAGTTTTGCAAACTACTTTTGGAATTTTCAAAATGGCCACCAGTAAAGAAAAATGTGCAATTCTCAGATCTCAGGAATGGCCAGAGCAACTTCAATGAAAATTGGTATACTGATACAGCTAATTATCCTGAGTATTTCTGCACACAAAAAAATTGGACGCAAACAACCCCCCCCCCCCCCCCCCAGTCAACATAGTCCAATTGTAACAAAATTTGATATGTAGGTAGATTTTAATGCAAACAGGGGGTTTTCAACATGCTCCAGAATATAGTGGCAATGGGGGTTTGTTTAAGAACATTCTTTGTTGGCATCCCAACACAATCCACACTAGTTTCTATTTGGTTCCCTTTGATTTATATTTGGACATGATATACACTAATTGCTTCATTCTGGACCATCCTTAAAATACAACTGTTTTGTTGTTCCCTTACTCACAAATTTGGAAGTGGATAGATATATAGACAATATTTTTTTTTACATTTTTTCAATTAAAAGAATTGTAATAAAAACATGCAAAATAATTTCTAAAGGGATATATTTGGTTGGCTGAGAAATTGCAAACCAACAATAATTTGTGAATGACCTTACCTTCTTTGACAGTTTTTGGTACATATGGACGCCACCATTTAAATATAATCCATCCATATTGAATTCTCAAGGTAAAGTCTTCTGTGATCAAGTGTACATCCCTAAACATTATCTTCCCAGACAAAACAGAAAATGAAAAGGAACCTACAAAAATCCAAACAGAATTATAAGCTACAATTCACATGGTTCACAAAATCATTAATCATGTGGAATAGTTCTAGATCATACGCAGATGATACGCAAGTATACCAAGTCATTAAACCTCTTGGAGACTTGTCTGATCTTCTAATAGTCTTTTGAACTGTTTATCAGATATTTGTGCCTGGATGAGCATCAACATGCTTAAATTAAACCAAGACAAAACAGATTTGTTGTTGGGCCAAAGCAACGAGTGAAAAAACTATCCAACTTCAACTATTACTAACATTCCTCAGAGCTGTACTGACAGATGTCTCTTTTGTGAAAAAAAATCTAGGATGTATTTTTGACAAGTCATTTAGAATGGAACATTAAGCTAGCGCTGAAACAACATCATGTTTCATCAGATTTTGCAACATTGGTCATATTTAATCTCTGATTACAGATGAAGCCTGTAAGACTCTTGTGTGCTTACTAGTTGTATGTACATCCCAACATGGTTATGGTAATGCACTTCTTTATGAAACAAATTGCCGTGTGTTACAAAAGCTCAAACATGTGCAAAATGCAGCTGCATGTTATTTGATATTAGACAAGGTAATCCTTAAAAGTTCTTTACACCAGATATTCTGAAGAGGAACACTCAATGTTGCAATGAGAATTTTTTAGAAACTTTCACCATGTTTAAAGAAATTAATTTTGTCCTTTAAGATATCTTTATCCAGTCAGACGTCAAATGTTTGAAATAAATCAGTTTTAGAGGTAATATCTTTATTGAAAAAAATGAACATGTAAATGCAAATATATATCTTCAGGATTTCCAGCTGTTTCATACTCCAGGGTCACACTCTAAAAAAGAAGGGAGAAGTGACTTCTGGCAACCAAACAGGGAGAAGCTAGTCCCTGATAAGTAGACTTCAGGGAGACACCAGGGAGACGATAAATATACTTAATTTCACAGTCATCACATACTTTTTTCTTTTATTTACAGCAAATTGTTTATAATTGTGTATTTCCAAGATTATTACTCTTGTGTTTTTAAACAATAACACAAGCGGATTCAGTTTTTTTTCTTTCTTTTCTCTTATTATTCACGATTAGCAAAAACATGAAAAAAAGCAATATATACAATGTATAGCAACTGCTTTTCTGTCTACTCCAGTACTTTTTAATCTATGGACGAAACTACAAAGAGGCCCCATTACTCATGATTCAAACCCGGGGGTTTAATGTATATACTAGTAATCAGCTATTAAACTGTTTCCCTGAATTGCAACATACTTTTTAATGTCTTTGAAGTTTAACTTATATTTCTACACCTTATTCATTTCAGAACTGTATTTTACACTTTATTCATAATCATGGCATTGTTGTAAAAATTTGAATTCGACAGTGCATAATTTCTGAATTGATTCGGTAAAAAATGTACATCCGGATCAAGTTTAGACATTGTAGAAATGTCACCTGAATGGCGGAGAAAGGAAAAAATATTAACTAAACAAAGATAGCAGTTTAATAGCAGAAAATATGTATAAATCCCACTAGTGTTTTTGCTCCATTACGAGTAATAAGACCTCTTTGTAGCTCTGTCCATAAAAAAAATTTATCTACGATAATACTATGCCTTTGTTGTTTACATGTCAAATCGTCTTCAGAGGTCACCACACTCTAAAAAAGTAGGGATAAGTGACTTCTCCCTGGCAGCCAAACAGAAAGAAGTCAGGCCCTGATAGGGAGACTTCAGGAGACACTAGGGAGAAGTCAGGGGGACCATACAAATATTAATTTCGCAGTAGTTACATACATTTTTTATTATTTACATCAATAACCAGGATTATTTCTCTTGTGTTTTAAAACCATAACACACTTTGATTCAGTTTTATTTCTTTCTTTTTCATTATTATTCATGATATGCAATATCAAACAGCACATAACCTTTATCATTAATCAATGAAAAAAAAAACACCAGATATAGGGACTATTTTTCTATCTACTTCAGTACTTGTAGCCGTACAAGGTATTCACAAATAAAAATAGATCAACAAAAATATTTGTATATGTGCAGACATAAACTTCATTCATTAGTCCTTGTATCATAATATTCCTAACAGTTTGTTATGAACATGTCATGTTTATCTGAGCAAATTTCCAAAGAAGATAGATAGAATAACATTACATTAAACCCAGAAATAATTCTTCTGTTCTGCACACTTCCACTTGGACAAAGTTGTGCTGATCCAAATTGCTTCATGGGACACCCGTCTACATAACTTATAATGAATAATTAATATACATCTTTATTCTTTCAAGTGGAGCTCATATACTTAACAAAGAAAATTGTTAAAGTACAATACTCTTTGAAAGAACTGATGTTTGAAACCAATTAAAAGTGTTTGTTTATCAAAAAAATCGATTTTTCATTATGGGCCGTTGTACATTACTTTTCTTCGTTGTTCACTTCCGGTAATTAGTCACATCCGGTAAATAAACAAATGGCGCGTAATACATTTGAAAGACATAAATAGTTTTAAAATATGTTAAATACGCATATTGTTTGCAGTTTTTTATTGGAATTACACATTTACTGATAAATTGGTTTTCTGGGTGAAGTATTTGGACCAGATTTACAAGCATCTTATGTGAACCATCGGGCGACTTAAGGGAAATGACAAGGCGACTTCGACTTCACTTTTGAGGTGCCTTAGGGCGACTTCAGGTCCTAATAGGGCGACTTTGTCACCCACTTCGCCCAGTGTGGTGAGCCCTGGTCTTTGACTTCTGCTTCCGAAATTTTACACTTTAAGTCAGCCACAAAAGGAACATAAGCCAGACCAAACATGGTATGCAGTTTTTATTGTCATGCAAAAAAACTTAACCAAAAAAAACCTTACTTTTACTGTAACTACCTATACTAAATGTTGACGTATTTTGGTTATTGTTTTTGCGTGCCAAATGAAAACTACTTACCGCTTACGCTCATTTTGTAGATCAATTAATGCGTAAATTGAATTCATCACTTTATTTTTCACAGTTATTTAGCATTTTGAAATGCGGCGTATTTTTCAATATGATAGAGCAATTTTCTATAGTAAATTTTGACCTTAATTATTACAACGGAAGTGTATGTTTGGAAAAGTCCATTGTCGTCTGTTCGAAATCCTTCGGGTAATTTCGTCTGCTGTTAAGGCGGGAAAATCCTCGCGGTTTGTCCGAATACCACTGAACGTTATGAAAGCAGACGATCTTTTTGAAAACAACGCGAGGTCCCTGTAGAAACTCAAATGGCTGACTTAATATGTACAATTCCCGTAGCAAATGTCAAGGAAGATTTGGAACTTGTCAACAACAAAGGCATAATATAAACTATGGATGTGTTATCGTGTAGAAATGTTTTAAATTGGATTTTAACACTACAAAGGTACAATATGGAATAATAAAATCAAAGTGCAGACTGCACCGAAGGAAAGCTTGCTTTGCAAGTATGAAATGAGATTCCTGTCTCATGTTTGACAGGCAATAAAACAAACCAATGTAAAATAAATCAGGTAAATTTAGAAACATATTAGATATAAATTTAAAAGACTAGAAAAAAAACTTTGCAATCCTGGTAATTGATAGCCCCAGCTCCCATATGTCTTGAATGGCAATGTCTAGGGCTTTGCTGTTGGAAACTCCAAAAATCATTTTTGCTCAAACTGTAAATATCAGGTGCACAATTCCACCACAAAGGATTCTGCAAAAGTTTCATCAAATCCCACTCCGTGGTGCAAGTTGTTGTGGATAAGAGATAGGTATCCCCTACATCAAAGAATGGCAAGTCAATGTTTGCTATGGGAAATCCTAAATATCATCCAATCAAAATATAAAATATCAGGTGTACAATAGCATTATGTGACAAAGAGTCCATCAAAATTGCATCAAAATCCATTCAGTGCAACGATACAATTGAAGATGTTTCTATCATAACTTTGATAAATATATTAATAAATAAGACAAAATTGCTTCTGCCCATTTCAGACATAAAAATCGCACCTGTTATATGGCTGGAATATAACTTGCATCAAATACATGTACATATATGTAAATGTCTCCCTATAAATGTAAGTGATGGCATAAGCTTCTAAAATATTCAAAACTAAAATAATTATACCCCCAGGGGCTGCTCTGGCTTCTAAAAAGCTGGCGCCAAAAAAATCGCCAACTGCAATTTTCCGTCGCCAGTTTTGTAAAAGTGTCGCCATATTACAAATCACTAGATCACTATATGACATGGCGAAATTGTTTAACATGTGTGACACATTATTCTGTAACGTCGGACGAAATCCAAGTTTGCTGGACTCTTAATTCAATTTTTCAAAAGTTTGGTCTCAAGCAGCCCGTACACTAATTGTATTTTAATCATGAAAAGATGTGTGAGTGATTACTTGTTGGCAGAAAACCAAAATTTTACAGTAATTTATTAGAAACATCTATTCCCGTGAATGAACATAAAACCGGAAATACTGAAAATAGAACTACGCATGTGTAAGAGTTTTCTAATTACGAAATTAAGACGGACATCCGGTCCGGAAATCACTCAACAACGACGTCAGTTTCCATACCTGTATTTTATTAATTACATTATAAAAAAAATATTACTACAAAAATATGTTTGTTTTGTTATTTTTATAAATTAATTAACAACATCAATTGTTTTATTACACGTCTACTCAAATGTGATGCAGGTAAAGCTGCTTTTCATCAGACAACTTTGTTGATTCATTTATTGCCGATTTCCGTTTAATAACTCCAAATAACACACATGTCACTGGATACTACACAATACACGTGTATTTACGACCATAGAAGCCGACAAAGGATCTTTAATGATGCAATCGCCGATTACCGATAAATTTAAAACGTGCATGCATCGTTTAACATTATAAAACCTTGGCGCCAAAAAAATCGCCAGACGCAATATTTTGTCGCCAAATGGAAAACAAAATCGCAATTGGCGACATTGGCGAAGCCCCTGTGCCCCCCAAACAAGTTTGCGGGGGGTATATATAGGAATCACCCTGTCTGTCTCTCCACATCCCTTGTAAGCGCTTCTCCTCCTAAACCGCTTGACAGATTTTGATGAAACTTTAAATGAAGGAAGTACATCATATGTAGATGTGCGAAGAATTTTGGTCACTGTCGGATATTATTCTGTGGAGATAATTGGACTTAAGACTTTTTAAATATAGTATTCAGTGCTCTGCAAATCTGTACATCGACAAAGCACACACTTTTGTGTTGATTTTCATTTAATTAAACTCATAAAAAATAGAATGCAAAACCGTATGAAACGACGACCACACGATCGCACAAAATAATCATTAAATCACTTCAATCATAATAACGTCGTCAAATATTATTAAACTGATGTCACTGTCAGTACTACATTTGTCGGTTCAGTGAACAGCTATCGCAAGGATTGCCAAATATCGCGTTGATTTCCAAAACCAAAAAGTGTAACGAGTCTGTCTCTCGCGGATGAACATGGAATATTAGTTTAAATCGTAATATTAGTTATCAGTTATACAGTAAATGAGACATAATGCGAAAGGACATGTATAGTAAAGTTGTTCAAGATAAATGTGGTGCACGGATTCATGTAGTTGATAGATTCCTCCAATGTGATGTATATTTTACGAGCGTACGGTTTAATTACACGCCAGTCGCAGTAGTTTCTATGTATTTGAGCGTTAGCAAGGGGAAAGTTTGCTACACAACCTTCCCCAACATGCAAGCAAAACACCTAGCGCAGCGGGGTGTAACATAAACCATTCATACTTTGTATAATGTTTATATCAATGGTGACTATTCAATGTTTTTCTGTAAATTGTTGTGATTTTGCAACAACATAAGGCACAAAGTGTAATATTTACTTCTCACCTAGTCTTACATGTCCGAATTTTACAAATCTGTTAACCACAGCTGTCAAAATAAGGCCAATAACTCTGGAGTTGTAGAATGTAAGATACATCACCCACATCTGAGCTAAAAATATTGATAGAAAGAACCAATACCACTTGGAATCATTCAGCTCAGATTGGATGTCGCCGATGAAATTGGCGCCTTTCTCTGTTTCGTTTTGCAGGCCTACTTCCAAAGAAATCATAATTGTGTGTTTCTATTTACTAATACTGCACAGACACAGTATAGCTACTCCTATGCAACGATTATCTCCAACTCAGTATAATGTTGTCATTTGTGATTTTTGTCGTGATCAGAGATGGTAGTCATCTCTTTATACATTGAAAATTGTACCCGCTTTGTTAAGACATCTTTATGTTTTGTAAAAAAATTGAAACAACATAGTTTTCTTTCCGATCAATTTAAGCAGTCGAAACGGAAGTGGAAATGTAGTTTCCGGCTTTTGGGAACAAGTAAGTTTGGCGCGAAATTTGGTTAGGCTTATCTGCAATCATATCTTAACAATAGATCGAATATTTAATATCAACATATTAAGTGCGCGGACTAGTCTTTTTTGTAACCTTGGCTGAGAAATTAATGACGTTTGCAAAAATTAGCTCGCTGCAAGCTCTTGCAGAGGGAAAAGGGGTTGGAGGGGCGGAGGGGCAGGATCTTTTCTGTTAATGTGTTTTGGGCATTTTTACAAGTGTGTTATCTGGTTTTTTTTAATAAAGCAACTGTTAGCTGTTTTTCACCAGTAGCTGTTATCTGTTTTCTTCAAAATTGACATTGTTGTCAACTGTTATAATTTTTAGATCCGTTAAACTGCTGATCTAATTAAACAAGACGAATTAAGGCTAATATTCTATATTCACTAAATCTATATCTAAATTCTACATAAAACAAAAAGCAGTCATCATCAAAATTCTCTATAAACATCAGCAAAGTTAAAAAAATCTCCCCTTTAAAGGGCTTTTCCCCAGACTACACGTGCATTTTAAAGATAATCATCTTATGCATATTCATATCTGACCAAACTGACCACAACAGATAAGGAGGCGTGTCATTTACTAATGAATCAATTAATTACTTAAGGATTGTTTCCAATTGCTGGTTAGATTATTGGATATAAACGACTTTGGGTCGATTTACGCTGAATAAACCGCGAAGCGGTTTATGTTGCAGCGTAAATCGATCCAAAGTCGTTTATATCCAATAATCTAACCAGCAATTGGAAACAAACCTTATATTTTAAATTCTATAGTAAAAATGGAGTAACAAGAACAATATTTTACAAGTAATCAAATAATATTTGCAATTCACAATTTTAGTGTCGTCACTTGTTGTTTGCGGAAGAATTCATGTATAGCCAACGTCATCAATACATCTTATTATGACGTCACAATCAGTCACGTGCTGAAAAGGTAAGTTAGGTTATACGAAATAACCAACTTTGCTCATGTATTGAGTATTTAAACGAAATTAAAATATATGTCAATATACAGCTGCTCTGATTTCACTAACCAGTATCAATAACATAATTATAACATAATGAAAATAAAAACCATGTTTGCTGTCATATATGATATTGCTCTTCGATTTTTTTCGATTTTTTAACTCACTGTTTCCTATTTTCTCATGTAAATTGCTGTAATCTGTTATCACTGTTTTAAATTTACTTTTATCTGTTTTGGGGGGAAAATTTAAAATGTTAACCTGTTGGATCCCCTCTAGCCCGACCCCATTCCTTGCATACGTTATCAATTGAGAAATATAGACACCGTATGCAGGAGAAGCTGAAATATTGCACAAGTGAGAAAAATTTAAATAATTCTGAAATTAAAATCTTCTCGAGTCATTGGTCGTTCATTCATTCATTCATTCATTCATTCATTCATTCATTCATTCATTCATATCTTTAATTCCTCATAATGAGATTAATACAATATGAAATTAATTATGAATTATACAATGTACAATCAAACATAATTATGAGCATGTATATTTACACACAATATAATAAAATGAAATGAAACAAAATATAAATATAACTACGTTGCATGCATTTTATACGTTACTGGTGACGTTTCATATATGTACACGACTTAAGAGTTCTGTTTTATTCAGCGATGCATTGAATAATGTGCGCATGGTTTAATTTTGTAAAGTTTTCAGCATCGATTACATCTTGAAACGAGTCTGGTATGTTTCCTAGCAGCACTTGATAGAGTTGTTCTTCGTCGTATGCATTAAGCTCAACAAACATGTCCAACGGGTAGTGTTCAGTAACCATATTCCACCACAGATCCTGTAGGTTATATGTTGACGGACAATTGCAACAAGCATGGACATATAAATCTACATGGTGTCTATTACATATAATGCATAGTCCCGCTGAAGAATTTGGAATGTCAGTTATCAACTTAGTAATAAATAAAGATGTTCGGACTTCTCTAGTACACTTGGCTGTTTTGAAAACGTTAGCAATACTAACCGACTTATGAATGTTAATAAATCTGAGAAAGTCATCATGATTATTCACACGATTTAACCAATTTTCAGTTTGGACTTTTTCAACACTGTTTTTTACGATTGATTTCCATATCATCTTGCTCGGAAAATGTCCATGTGTCATAAAGTTAGATAAATATTCTTCTAGTTTGTATTTCACCAGTATTTTAATTATGTCAGGGATATATGATTTTTTTTCGATTTTTTAACTCACTGTTTCCTATTTTCTCATGTAAATTGCTGTTATCTGTTATCACTGTTTTAAATTTACTTTTATCTGTTTTTTGGGGGGGGGAATTTAAAATGTTAACCTGTTGGATCCCCTCTAGCCCGACCCCATTCCTTGCGTTATCAATTGAGAAATATAGACACCGTATGCAGGAGAAGCTGAAATATTGCACAAGTGAGAAAAATTTAAATAATTCTGAAATTAAAATCTTCTCGAGTCATTGGTCGTAAATTCTTCTGAGATGACATTGGCATCATATTCTTCAAGCCACAAGTCTAAAAATGATATAGATGAATATGTCTCTGTGAATTTCCTGTTGGAAAGGATATAGGCCTATTGACGAAAGCCAGTCTGCAAATTGAGGGTTGTTAATTGAAAGTGCATCCTCAATTTGTCTATACTGGAAATTAAAGGATTTCTTTTATCTTCTTGTCTTTAATAAGTTGTTAAAGAAATTCGGGTTTCATAAGAACACAGGAACAAATCGGTTTCAGGAGAATACAGGAACAAATTGTCAAGGCATTAAGTAATATTAACAGCTAAGAAAACTTATTTTCTGAAAAAAAACATAATGAAACCATATACCTAAATAATCCAAAAAAGTAAAATTTTACTTGCAATTAGAACAGCGACATTCTATTTCATTCCAGGACTGAATGAGATACTTAAAAGAACAAAAAATGTTCTGGGAGGCTGTTCCGCAATACAGCAGCAATATAACGGAGCAGTTTTCTTGCCATGTATAGTTGATTTTACAAGAGGAATGTCCAGAATATTGTTATACATGAAATAACATTGAGACGTTCACATTTACAAGATATGTAAGGGACTGTGCAGTATTTATCTTAATGAATTTTATTCCCATAAACTAGACATAGTTACAGAGCGGGGCCGTTAGATGACGCTTGACAACTGTTAAAAAAAAAACTTGTAGTCTCGCCAATACCAATTACAAAAAAGTTTCTGACGCGCCTCAACATATTGAAAAAAAAGAAAAAGATGTTGCCCCGTAATAAATCATTAAAATAAAGAGCACATATATATAATATGATATAATGCCTTAGTATAGCATGTATGTATAATTTCAATGCACATAAATTTTCAATATTCAAACAAAATAATTTTATATATACATGTATAAACAAAGTCTTAACAACATTCTATGCTTCATTCTTAAACATCCCAACTACCTTAACAATTATTTTGTAATTATTTGTTTATCTGCCCCCGCCACCTTTGTACCGGCCCCGCCGTCGTATCCATCCATCCATCATCCATCCATCCATCTATCTATCTATCTATCTATCTATCTATCTATCTATCTATCTATCTATCTATCTATCTATCTATCTATCTATCTATCTATCTATCTATCTATCTATCTATCTATCTATCTATCTATCTATCTATCTATCTATCTATCTATCTATCTATCTATCTATCTATCTATCTATCTATCTATCTATCTATCTATCTATCTATCTATCTATCTATCTATCTATCTATCTATCTATCTATCTATCTATCTATCTATCTATCTATCTATCTATCTATCTATCTATCTATCTATCTATCTATCTATCTATCTATCTATCTATCTATCTATCTATCTATCTATCTATCTATCTATCTATCTATCTATCTATCTATCTATCTATCTATCTATCTATCTATCTATCTATCTATCTATCTATCTATCTATCTATCTATCTATCTATCTATCTATCTATCTATCTATCTATCTCTCTCTCTCTCTCTCTATCTCTCTCTCTCCTCCTCTCTCTCTCTCTCTCTCTCTCTCTCTCCTCTCTTCTCTCTTCTCCTCTCTCTCTCTTCTCTCTCTCTCTCCTCTCTTCTCTCTTCTCCTCTCTCTCTCTCGCTTCTCTCTCTCTCTCTCTCTCTCTCTCTCTCTCTCTCTCTCTCTCTCTCTCTCCTCTCTCTTCTCTCTCTCTCTCTCTCACTCTCTCTCTCTCTCTCATCTCTCTCTCTCTCTCTCCTCTCTCTCTCTCTCTCTCTCTCGCTCTCTCCTCTCTCTCTCTCTCTCTCTCTTCTCTCTCTCTCTCTCATCTCTCTCTCTCTCTCTCTCTACATATTGCGCGTCTGTTAGTATAGGAGTAAAGACTAAGATAGGATAGAGTTTTAAAAGGATATAAAAAGGAAGATAGAAGGGTTATGGTACTATGTTAGCTATGGGAGACATGTCCAACACTGCTTACAGCTCTGTTGAACTGCTCAATCGTTTTACATGAAACAATGTCTGGTGGTAAATTGTTCCAATGAAATATGGCTCGAGGGAAAAATGAGTATTTGTAATATCTGTTGTATGCAGTGATAAGCTGATAGGCCAGTGGATGAGATGGTCTTGACTTCTTAGTCATTGGGGGTAAGGTTTCGGTAATGGGAATTTCTACGGGATTGTTGGTTATCTTAAACATCATGGCAAGACGACTGTCTATGCGCCGGTGATCTAATCTGCGCCAATGTAGAGATTCAAGCATCTTTGATACACTGGAAAGACTCCCGTAATC